>JAQIXX010002927.1:0-21947 GCA_034700605.1 Willowsia nigromaculata
GATAAGAAAAAGATTGTATGAAAGTGTAGGACAACGTAGAAGGTCAGCCAGCGTAGCTGGCTTGGCAGTTTCTAGTTATTATCTATTGTACAACGAATCATATAACACTAGTCATTTTTATTACAAGTTTATTATAGACAAAAGGTCACATTTCGGAGGCATTTTTTCCTAATTGAATTTCAGTGGTATGCATATTGCAGCCTTCTACCTACCCTTCTCTGCGGATATTCGATTGCGCAAACTGAGAAAGCTGAGGTCAGCAAACTGAGTGAATTGAATCCAAAATTGTGAACCTGGTATTCTACGTCGAAGGTAAACTGAGGATGTTATCAAAGCCATTATTTTCATGTCATCACGATACAGATTCTATGACTGATCACTTACAAATTAATTGATTAGAAAATTGGTTATCATAATTTTATTGTAGAGTACTACAACTGCGTACAAGTAAGGGATGCAAACTTTTAGTGGGGGGAAATGAGATTAGCTTTTTGGCTTGGTTGGACGTTGGACCGTTTTGTTGGCTGCATGCTGCAATCCATAATTATCCAAAAAGCCACCACTTCTGCCTCTCTGCGCCTCCGTTGATTGTGGCAACGCTTTCTTTTTTTTCATTGAACAATATTATTGCGCTTTGCTTTGCTCTCCTGCCTCTGCATCCATTTATCCATGCTGGCCTGCAGGTCCTGTGCGCTACATCTATCCAACCAGCAAAGAAGCACTACAGTCGTTGGCTTGTACGGCCTCTGTGGCGTGAGTTTTCAGGTTCCAATTTTAATAGACGCCTTGCTAAAAAGAAGGAGTCTTGTTGGACCGATAATATTGTGCTGCTTTACATTTGCAGTGGTGGAAAAGGGTTAATATGTGTTGGATAGATAGATAGCTGATAGCTGCTTCACCCAACATAGGGAGGACATAACAACAGACAGATACACAATACAATTGAATTGATGCAATGCAAGTGGTCTATTGACATGAAAAATAGTAAGTAGTGAGCATTTTTATTTTTACGCTAGCTTGAGTGAATAGTTAGCGTTGTTTTGATTATTATTGCTGGGGTTTTTCTTCATGCAACTTGAATACATTGTTGACATCGGCTTTCGTTTTGACGTGACGTGTGACCTTCCAGAAGTTATCGGTTAATAAAATCTGTAAGTGGGTTTCACTCAATCGCAGTAGTAATCAGTTATTCTGATTGTCCTCTTCTCCTTTTTTGGTATTTAAAAAAATATTTTTGAGATTTGCATTGGAATGAAATAAAACGTGTGGTTGGAAGGAAGTGATGTGTACTTCGGTGTTATTTCTGTCATTTATGGTTTGATTAATTTCGCCGGTTTTTAAAAGAAAAGTTTGTTTGTGGCTTGTCAATCTTTTATATCACGGTGAACTACCTAACTAAGCAATATTCTTGATTTTTTAATCTTAATTTCGAATAGGGAATAGAAGAAGACCATTCATCATGGCCGGCTCTGGAGGCGGAACCGGAGCAGCGAAACAGAGAACTGTTTCAACTGGAGAAGATGCGAGTCGGGCAGCTATTGAGAAAATGTACAAAATATACGAACAATTGAATTCTGCAGAGGACAAAAGCTTGGTATGCTTTTAATTATTTATTATTTATTTTGGTTGTCCGTTTTAGAGGGGACAAATAATATTGGTTTTTACTTATGTTTATTTATATTTTTATATAGTTGGAACACCAATTCGGGGAACTGTTGACAGCAGTGCATGGCTCGGAGAAAGAGAAAAGACTCTCTTCCCAATTCATCACTAGGTTCTTAGAATACTTTCCAAGATTGGAAGAAAAGGCGTTGAACGCCTTGTTGGACTTATGTGAGGACGAGGACTCATCTGTACGTAGCTTTTACTATAAATTGTTTGCAAATCATGTCATGAAAGGTGTATGAAATCATACTCATAAAATAAATATTGATTTTCAGATACGAAAACAAGTGGAGAAAGACCTAATTACGGTTTGTAAGAAGCTTCCTCACGTGATCCCAAAGATAGCCGACGTTTTTGCACAATTAATGCAAACAATTGATAATACAGAGTTGACTGTGATTCACAACAGTCTTGTCAGTCTCTTTCATATTAGTGCTAAAGGTAAGTTCCAATTTAAATTATAAAAATTTAAATCTGTGAGTGCAATTCTTTAATTCAAACTAAATGATTTATTCCGTTAGCTGCCATTGTCGGTCTGTATGCTCAGATCAAGTCAGGAGAACCAATAATCCGGGACAGATGCTTTAAATTCTTACAAACAAAACTCAAGGATCTTGGGCCTGAAATTATTACCGTGGATTTCGAAAAACGGCTACTGTCAGAGACGCGTCGCATACTACCGGTGAGTGCATTTGCAAATTCAAGTGCCCATCAAAACTTTCTTATATTGAAAATGTAGATAGAGCTTACCAAAACTTATTATCATCACAGGATCTCAACGGTGATGAATTCAAGGCAGCAATGGGATTGTTAAATGACGCTAAGATAATGAAAACAGTGACCGGTCAACAAGCAGTTGTAGATATGGTTGCTAATCTCATAGATTTTAAGAAAGATTTCGATGCCACAGAGGACTTTGGTATTCAGAGGCTAATTGTATGCACAGAATATGTCCTACCATTATTCAACGTAAGTAATTTTGTTTTTAGATATTAGTGTTCATCAGTATCACAATTTGTAACCCTCAATCAATCAATTAATCGACTTTGTTAATGTCATCTTACAGTCTATGGTGAGCTCCACTCCATATGTTATCTATTTTTGCACAAGAGTTTTACCACACCTTGGGGATATGGTGTTAGTGGATGTAGATCAGAAGCTCTTTTTTACCGTCCTCCGTCTAATGGCTGACGTCACTTACCATATGAAGCAGATTGATTCTACCCAAGCTAAAGCATGCTTGACAGTGGTGTACAACGAAGTTTTGGTAAGCTTAGATTTCATTTTATTTACTAATTGCTTTTATGTTCCCGGGCGTCTGGAAAGGTAGTTATAAATCTTACTTATTTTAATGTTTTAGCAATATATGCCACTTCCTCCAGCCGAAGAAAATCCTAATCCTCAGTTCGACTTCAGTTTTGTTGAGTGTTACCTATTTGTATTACACAAACTGGGAGGTGAATGCCCAGAGTTTTTCAATGATGACCAAGAAAAGTTAAAGGACTTTAGGAGTCGCTTGCAGTATTTGGCAAGAGCAACCCAAGCATACATGAAAAAGCTACGAGAGGATTTGCAAAACAAGAAAGGAGAAGAGTTAAAGAAAGAAGAAAATCGCGTGAAGGTATGTCATATTTATCAACTGGCATATTGTTCTTAAAACTTTTTTCTTTAATGTGGTCTACATTACAATGTATTTTAAAATTGCAGATTACTGCGCTCAAGACACTTGCAAACATCACCGCAGTAATAAGAGACTTGTTCCATATGCCTCCAAGCTACAAGTCACAAATAGGCTTATCATGGAGACCGTTGGCGAGACTAGCTGGAGCTAAACGTAAATCCAATCCAGTGGTAGAGCAGCCACATGAAAAGGCTAAAGCTGCCAGAGATGGACCTATCCAAATATATCAGCCACCCAGCGGCAAGTTTTCTGGTAGAGCTGGAAATTTTGGTAAGACATAGCAGAAATAACAAGTTCAGTATATGTATGAAACTGCATTTAAACTAATACTTAATTTAATTTGGAAAACTTTAGCACCCGCCAGACAGCAAAGAGGAGGTTCAGGCCAAGGAAACTTTGGAAATCGATTCCGTGGATCTGGGAGGCCTTTCCGAGGAGGTGGTGGGGGTGGTGGGGGCAGAAGATTCAATAGATTCTAAGAATATCTTGTTCATGTTGAGATGGTATATAATGTATCAGGTACGAATATTAGGTTTAGTAACGAAAGCAGTGGGCCAGAAAATACGTTTCCTTATCAATGTCTAAAAGCACCGGAAGAATTACATATTGTAATTTTAAGTTCTCTCGTCTTTTAGGTAGGTACAATGGACTGGTAGAAAGGGATTAACTGTAATCAGGTAAAAATGTCTTATTTGTAGACAAATAATATGGTTTCCAGCCAATCTATTTGACGAAGTCACTACTTCCTGCTAGTGTTATTACAAGATAGAAACAATTCTTGGGCTGCCCATAAGTTGAATTGAAGATGTGAATAATATACATAGACCGTAGTGAAAGTTTAGTAACACATTTTGAAAAGGTGGAAACCCTTTCCTGACTCATTTTGTTTTGTTTTTCGTTAATGACTACTATTTTCTTGCATGTTAGTATTAAGTGTATCACAATCGATACATGTATGTCTAAACATTTGTTAATGAGGCCTTTTGTTACAAAATCTTATTATGTACCTATGATTATAATTCGGCTGGTTTTTTGAAATTTTATACTTCAATTCTCTATTATGTAAGCTAACGTTTTCGTAAATTATATATACTTGTACGGAAGGGAAGTAGTTTTTAAGAATAGCTTAGGGACGTAGTTTTACAACTGAAATTTTTCTATAGATTCAGAAAGTATCCTTTTGCAAGCAATATAACCAAATAAATACACTGAACATGAACCAAAACTCTGATTGATTGATTGATTTACTTTATTGTCCATCCCAAATCAGAATAAGCCTCTAATGATTAGTTGTGCCAAGTTTTTCAACACTTTGTCAGACTGTTTTACCAAACCTCAATACGCATCCCGCTCGGTTTAGCACATTATTTTGCACCATCTTCATGAACTTAAAGGTCTTTTGTTGTGGACGGTAGATTTCCGACTTAACATAATAGTTTGAATTTCACAATTCAAGGTTTCTTGTAAAAACCTAAATGAGAATGCGGGTTCATGCTATGATAGCAAAGACATTGCATTTTTACTTGTTTTACATCTCAGGAAAATCTAAATACTCATAAGTAGATGCGCATTGTGAATACTGCAATTATGAACTTGATTATCACTGGCATTTTTGTGACAAATATGGCATATCTGTGTGAGTAAAAATTGCAGCATAGTTTGGTCTATCACTCACCCTCGTTCTACACAACCTTGTAAATTCCATTATGAGGATCTACTGTGCTGATGTTGTTGAAACTGAAACTATTATGCATCTTCTATAGCGCTGGTGTAGTCGTACTCACTGTCATTGCATAAGCGTATAACCTTCAGTTTCCGAAGATCTCTTTAGAAAAATGTAAGCAAGGAATGATAACGTACGAAGTAAACACGACTTTATCCTGATGCACTTTTATGTGATTGATTCATACGTTACGAGCAAAAAGAAACGAACCTTGCAGTATGTATAATCCCAGATATCAAAACAAAAGTACAGAAATTACAACTTGCACGTAAATTCAAGCCAGTGTAGCCGTATGCCCCTAAATGCAATAGATTTGTTTTGTTAGGTTTTCTTATGTGACTTGGGATCGGGAGTCAGGATGTATGCATTTGTGCATCATGTTTATTTCCCACGACTTTATGCGACTTGACACTTTTGTTTGTCAGTCTGGAAATCAGGAGCGACAAACAACAATATATGACGCGTAGTATTTCATTTTAAATTCTGCATTAAACCGAGAAAGGCATGATTGTGGGTCGCAGTGCCATGCTCAGGACTGTTGACATTTGTCACATTTGACATTGTCAACGACTACTCGCATGAAACTTCTCTCTGGTATGCATTTTCCAACGCGCGATGCGCATCGCCCATCTCGTTTTTTATTTTATCCTGTCATTTTGAATTTTATTGAATTTAATCAACTAAACTTGATGCTTTCGCTACTATGCTATTTTATAATTTCATCTACTACTATGCGTATTTTTAACTTTAAGTAGTTTTATGGAAAAATAATATTCAGCCACTCTGGCCAAAAAACAGCTTAAAAGTATCTGCATAACTATAGATGCGTAGTAATGTGCTCTGCGCACTGATTTACCGATCTCCATCATAATACCTGTGCACGGTATAATACGCTAAAGTGTTAAGTTCCCTCTGGTTGTAAATATTATTACTATTAATGCACATATCCTGTAACATTTTTTCCATCTTGAGAATAGTGATGAATAACTTTGCTAGCAGAAGTTATCCTTGCAGTTGCCACTGCCACCACTGCTACGAAGAAATCAACCATGCCATCTTAAACGAAACATATTCTTTCAATTTACTTATACAACGTGAGCAAAATTACATACCTATTAACCACACTACTACTACAATGTAAGGAATATTAAAACATCTTCTTTTTCATCCCCCTCTTCACCTTCTCTCAAGAAGCGAGCAGAACAATCAATGCAGATTCAACAAAAGCATAATAATGTTGAACTTCCACTCTAGTTGGTTTGTATAACACAAGCAGAGAAGAGAGATCTTAGCAAGGCATGCAAATGCAATGCAGTAGGTCTGCGTCTATGATCGCTGATTGTTGCTTTACTGCAGACATGCATACCTTCATACCTAAAGGATATGTGCCTGTCGCGTCGTACTGTACCAAAAGAAAGGAACTCCAACAACGTTTACATTGTTGCGTATTGTGTTGAGGAATCTATGAAACATCTACAAGTTCTAACAATGTAGTAAAAACCATTCGAGGTGGTATATTCATATATATAGCAATGCACTGCAGTTTATACCAAAGCTAGTCATTTTTTTCTAAATACTTTACCATAGAATGCCATACAGTGTAAAATATATTTAAGGTGTATCCTTCATCTTTCTGGCAGGGAATTACTGAAGATTAGAAACATAACCGTCAATGCAATGAAATGTATGCAACTGGTAATGGTAACTGGCAGCAGCAGCATCCATCCATCCTCATCATCATCATCCCCATTCCTTTTCCCTACACGAACAAGTAGTATGAGTATATGAGAATGGTAATTCTTTGCATTTCATCCTTCCATAAAAATGGTGTTCCTCCAGCCAGTGGTTTACGTAGTGTGCTAACAATGTTAACTGGTCACACTCCTGAATAGTATACGCTGGCATTAGTCTCGTCTAACTGATGAGTCTGATGATGATCATGATTATGACTAGTAAGCGAGCAAGTGCGCTGTACGCTGATGCTGTGTATTTTCTTATGTTGAGCATTTCAGTTTCAGTAATGCCAATGCTGTAAAAATTCATATTCGTATGGTGCATGATGCAAAGAACTGAAAGGTAACTAGTGCTTGCATAGGCATTCAGTCTTGTTTCCCACTTCGAAACATCAACATTTCGATTTGACTTGTTAATGTGATGTGATGTGAGATTGGGCCTTCTTTTGTTTTCACGTCAATACGTCCACATTTTTCTACTGATATTGTCTTGCTAATCATTGTCATTGGCAATAATTGTCGTTCTCCTTCTACTCTTTCACTTGTTAGTGCAACTTTGAATGTGAAAAGCTGCGTGTCAAACAATCTTTTTATGTAGATGCGCCGTGTGAGGGAGATTCATTCATGTTCCTGTAAAAAAACTGTTTGCTTCTTCAGTTTTGAAGTTTTCATCGGGACGTCTTTTTAAACCGTGTGCAAGTGACCTGTTAAAGATTTGCTCAATCCGTTTGTTGTATGGTCATTGGAGCTCTGACCTTGGGATAGAGAAATGATTGATCCTTTCTACATTGACAATAATCTGGAAAGCGGAAAATTGTGTGAGTAGAATACATTCTCTGTCAAATGAAAAGGCTACTATGACAAAAACCTGAGGGTGTGCTTAAAAGTTCCAAATATCCGTCCTCTGCAAAAAATGTCTTCATCTTTGTCATCTTAATGTATTTCAAGGAAATAAATTGAACGTCTCAACAGAAAAGCTTAAATGCAGCGTGGGCTATACGCCAATTTTAAGACTGTCAATGACAAGAATTGCCATGCAGAGTGATAAGTGATGTCCTTAGCATTAACTATACATGGGCTAAGTTTTGTTGGACGCAAATAAGTCTTCTAGTTTCTTTATTTTTTGGGCGAAGCTAATTATGTACATATCAATACTTTCATAATAGTGTGTGCTTCAGTGTTGGAACTTTTTAGTAGATGACTTGGAAAGGGTAAATGTGTGTGGTGTGGGTTTTCTACATGCATGACAACTGTTGCTTCCACATTGGGATTGTTTCACCCGGATTTGGCAAACACATTGGAATAGCACGAGATTCACTTTTCATGTCAGTGCTCAATGATTTTCTCAGTGGTACTTATCAGTTTTTAAGAATGAAAACGAATTTGCGGCCAAGAATAATAGCCTAAACTACATTGCATATAGTTTGCCTACATACATATATAACTTAAAAAATTATCTGCCTTGGCATCTGCTCAGTGAGATGTATCCACGCAGAACGTAATGAATGATGATGATGTGCGGTAGTGATGCACTGTGAGATGAGCAGAAACAGAACTTGAAATTTTGCAACAAATTTATTTTCATGCTCGTTAAGGAAGCGGAAATAGTTATTCTTTGCTAATGTCTGTTCATCCCGAGTGAAGATGGGATGAGTGCAAGTGAGTTCGCTATAAACTTGACTTTTAAAATGAAATGATGATTTACCAGTTTGTATTAACGGTCAGAAAATTATGTGTTTGTCAAGTGCCGCTAATTAACCCTTCTTACAAATAAATAATCACTAGCAGTCATAACAACGCATAGTGTGTTAGTATGAATGACTAGTAAATTAAATAAAATGCTTATGGAATGCTGAAACAAATTATCATGATATGGAGAGGAAAATCTCCCCTACAAGGTAATTAATTATGAATCAGATTAACATGTAATGTTTTCATTTGGTAAAAGGTTCTACTGACTGATTGGCTTTCACTAAAAGTGCTGATTCCGAATCACACAATAACATAACATATTATTCTTAAAAGTTAATACGACTCTGAAAGTTAATTTTTTGTTGTGGTTTTTTGTCGAATGACGGACGAGAGGGATATTTTCATTGTTTTGCAGGAAAATGATTGACAGTTTTATGTGTCACTAGGTAGACAGACTAATAGGTACTCAATGTATGTATGCATCAATATTTGCCTTTTGAGCTAAAAAAGATGAAATTCAATCCCCGTGTTTGCCAAGCAAACATTGCATGCTTGTGTGATTTTCTACTACTTAAACACCAGCATAGATATATGGCAGATTATGAGGTGGCCTGCATCACACTACAACAAACGACAATTAAGTTAACAATGACAAATATCAATTGCATTTTCGATGCCAAAATTTATTCTGGTCCAATATTCATACATGATATCCGATAAAAAAAACTTTGTCATATCCTGGCATGATTTAATCTCGCCCTTCAAAGAAATCGAGACAATAATTGAGCAATCAATTAAGTTTATTTCATTCGGGTCATTAATCGAATTACTAGCTCATGCTTGGATTGCCAATGAAACAAGAAAATGCTTACATTAGATTAAACGCATTGTCCATTATTTCTAACTGAGTTTGTTCACAAGAGTACAATATAAAGGACTACAATTGACAATCATGTGATACAATTATTACAATTTACAGTATTTATGACAAGGCTATTTCCTAATGAGCTAATCAAGTAGCAATTTATGTATCATTCATTTCAATGAATTGCGGTAAACAAAAAATTTGATCCGTAGGAAATTATCTTGTAGCAGAATATGTGCTGCTAAATATGGTAGAAACTCCAAGGGATCATACTAGAAAACCAGCAATCTTTTATCTGGATCAACTTTGTTTTTAACCATGAATTTTTCTCATAAGCCACCACCACCATTCCAATAACGTTTATATATTTATTTTTAATAAAAAAAATTCGTAGAACTGAAGTCGAGAGTCAAGACAGATATTGCGTCATAAGCATACATACGTATCCATGCATTTGCGCGTACATAGTCGCATGTAATAACAGTAATGTAACACAAGACATTGTATTCATTCTCCCCATATACATAACATTAATTCCTTGTCCCATACACTTTTACCTCGAGGAAATTAGTTAAAATGGAAATTGAAATGAAAAGTTGAAAAAGAGGGACGAAAGGAAAGAGAAAAAACCAGAAAGGATCTTAATGAGGAGTCGTCAAGCAATGAGGAGAACAGACGGGGCTCATAATACACACAGATATCTAGGCAGGATAATAACAACAACAGCGCACAGGCAGGAGGGGATGCAACCATGTAGGATGTAATACATAATAATTTTTTTTTTTTTCAAAAAAAGTGAGCAAGTGAAGTGAGTCGTATATAGTCGTAATATGGCAGCAAACGAAGGTGAAAAAACGACCTCTGGCTGCCCCTTAAAAATTCCAAGTAAAATGGTTAAAAACCATTTCTTTGCATCGGTTTACATGGCAGTATTAGTAGCAGTGAAGTATGAATATATGTATGTATAATGTACATTTTTCTACATCTCTGTACAAATATAGTGTAACGCAATAGTAATAATAATTACATGTAATACATTTTATAAAGATATGGATTTTCATACCCAACAACTTCCCAGAAACTCTAAAAATACAAGAACTCACAACAGAACATCATTTTTGATATTCAGCGTATCTTCGGGTCACGTACGCACATCTTACTCACTAGTAAAGTCGTAGTACATGTTATAGTTATGACGTGCACCTTTACCTTTAAGCATTTTTTGAATCCTCCTGGGGTTTTTTACATTCAGTTATTACAAGTTTAGCTACATCAGCAGCAGAGTTAAATGGGCAGATATATACTCCTAATACAGCTTACATCGTCATACAGCTATCATATTCGAGGATTGTCCTTAGAGTAGGAAAAATGAAAATAATATGTTATCATATTTTTGTGGGTATAAAAAAGTATTAATAATGCATAGTAAGAGAAGAACTAAGATAGGTTGTAAAAGATCCCAGGTAGTGGGCACATCAATTTCTTCGGAATAAAAATTAATCCCGGCTTCGTACAATTTTTGTGCATGATGAGAGATTGTGCAGAAGTTAAATCATGCTTGGCTCTGGTGGTGGTGCTTCTGTCGAGGTAATATTCTCCTCTCTAGAGTCTGCTACTACGACAACCACCTTAAGGGAAAAAAGTCACGCTACACACACTCTCTCCCGTAATATTTCAAAGGATTATATACGCCATTTTTATAACATGACTAGATGATAATGATACATTCCAAATTTCTAAAGGTGATAAACAGGTTTTCGCTTGATCTTTTCTAAGCCATAGTCATCATCAAGAGTTTGTATCACGACCGCAAACAACACACACAAGTCTGTGTGTCTTTTTAGATGACGATACGCAGTATGTTTATGTGTGTTTCTCATAGGTAATACGTGATTATTGACGAGTAGTGGGTGAGGAGGCCCCACTGGCCCCACAATTTCACATTTTGCCATTTACTCAACAGCTTGTTGCTTGCATTTGGTCAGAAGCGAAGAAGCAAAAAACGTAACGAGAGGGAGATAAGATGGGGGCAGAAGTGAATGTTGTTGCTACTATTTAATTGAGGTGGTAGCGACATCAACTCTACAACAACATACTACTACTGCAACAGCAAAAGTATTTGATACAAAACGCATCCCAAAAAGTCTTCATCTTTGACAAGATGTACATACCTATGTTGATATGATGTCCGACCTGTAGCCGTTGTTGAAACAACTGGTGATCATTCGTAAACAATTGCTGTTTTCAACCGCAAGTCATTACAATGTTATTGTTGCAGAGCCATTTAATTTCTATAGAGGTATATGAACATATTATAGACACTTTGTTGTCGCATTTGTATTTATTTACGGGCTGTTGCAGCAACCTGCATCATTTTTTATTTCTGCTGTGTGCAGCATTACCCATTGTCAGATTATATTACTCTATAAGGCAATTTATACTGCGGCATCATAATAGTTTAGTCAAGTGTCATGTGCTGCACTAGTGCTGTCCTTTAAAAGATAAATGAGAGCTTTTGTCATTTTCTTTCTTTAGTTTCAGGTAAAAGCTATGATTTTCACGTGATTCTCTTCTCATATTTGGTTATTCGCGTTTAGGTTTCGCAGGACACTTTATCCATAATCCGTTCTACATTTGCATGCCAGGCTGAGACAAGCGACATTGATATGAAGTTCATATTATGAACGTGCAGTGTAGTTGGTATCTTTTTCGAGAAAATGTATGAACACATAATGCTATGATATGGGTAGAATATACGATAGATAGATTGATAGAATCTACTGATGAAGTCGCCCTTAAATTTGGCGTTCCAAGAAGCAAAATGGATCGATGTGACAGAATTTCACAATATTAATTAAAGTTGCCATATAAATATGCAGTAAGGACATAACATTATTTTAGTAAGAGACAAAGTGCGTCTTAAATCTTGGTAACGGGACAAATTAGCGAATTAACAAGGTCTATATATTGATTACTTTAAGTAGTAAGTACACACTGTCTCGGCTTCATAGTCAGTTGTACTACTAAACATACTCATCGGGTCTGCCTGTACTTGGTAGACTGCGTCCAAAGGAATACACATACGTGGTCAATACTCATTGATTACAAGAAACACTGATTATGGCAACGGTTATCGTAAATAAGTAAATGAATGTCATTTCATGCAAATCTCATATCTGTCATGTCGACGAAAAGACCAAGCATGCATCTCCAACTTCTCATACTAATTTATGCTTAACTCTAGTAAAAATAAAAAGGTTTTTGCAACAACTTCTATTATAAAATACAAGTCAGCCCTCCTGTCGTCCTCAAAGTCAGCTATCATCATCATGCGTACGTCTATTTTAGATTTATACATCTTAAAAGTCTTCTCGTTTGCGTAGCACTTGTATATAAACAATGGTGCTTCGGTGCTTGTAGACTATCGATGAACAATAAAAACCGTGTCCTCTTACAAAATTTTTTACTACATCTTAATGTAGCGATTCATAATTTATCTGTATGATGTCTTCGTAGTAGGTATCAATAATATAGGTACGTACGTACACACATCATGGGTACTACTGCAACACATCATGATAGATATTTTGTACATGTTTTGTTCAACACATATTATACGAGCGTACAGTTTTATGAGCGTGAACAATGCATTTTGTAAATGGACTCACATTATTGGCTACACTATCAACTTATCAAACTCCTTTTGGCACATCTCACAGGCGCACGGCGTTTTATACTCTAGAGAAAAGAATTAAAATGTTGATCACTTTAAAAATACTAGCTCGAATGACCTTGGACATTAAGTTAGAGATGACGATCAGTGGTTAGTAAAGGGGCAAATATAAGCGAAAAAAAGTGGACCCAGCAGCAAAACCATTATTTTGCATACCGTACCTTCTCTTCTAGGTATACCCTTTTTGCAAATATTTCTTGCTCTATCATTTTAATTTATCGTGGCAATAATGATGCTGGGTACATACGAACAACTTTGAAATGTTAATACTCCAGAAAATATTATATTTTTATGTCAACATCAAGCATCGTACTGCGTTTCACGTCTCAACGCACGTGTAAGATTCTTTCTGAATAGTAGATACAAGGTAGCATGTGGAATGGAGCAAAACAGTCTTTCAATTAGTATAGGAGGACTTTGGATAGTAAATCTCTTAAAATTCCATTATTAATATAACTCGCTCAACATCAACAAGCTGGAATGTGTTGATGTAAAAAAGTAAGATTAACTTGAAATAAAACTCAACAGCACATAAAAACTTTGTTTTATCATCATCGTACACCCAACTAATGAATTTTAACTTGTATTTTTTCCCAGAGAATGGAGAAGCACATAAAACCAATAACTTCTACAATTTGCTTTTACGACGATTTCGTCTGGTCAAACCTCAGTACTACATAATTATCATAACATGTAATGCATGCATGTATCTTTTCATGCTGGCGATTAATGTTGCAGAAAAAACGAAATAAATACTTACATACCTACCTTGAACCACCTGCTCCTTTGTTTGCTTGTTTTTTAAGACTGGCCGATTAATATTCCTCCTCCCCTTCTGTATAATATGACTTACTGCTTCTCTTTACTGAGAAGGTATCGATAGCTTAAATGCTAATTTCTAAGTTGGGTCATTTTCTCTGTTAGCCTGTACCAAAATAAATACGCAATTCCCTAAACATTCTGACCTTGGCCGAGATTTAAACCCTTAACCCTAAGATTCTTCAAGAAATTTGTGAACCACCCGGGGGACCACTTTATGATTTTCGTTCTTCACGTTCGCGTTATTTACTTTAGTCCTACCTTCTCATACTGACTGATTACGGTCATTACAAGATTTCTTTCCCAGATTGATGATAATTCAGATAATTGGTTTAAAATGTTGGTAGCATACAATGATTAGTATTGAAAATATTTTCTTATACAATTATGCATAGGCTGATATACCATTGATGATAACTTTTATTCTGACTGTTATTATAGAACTTTATAAGCAACTTTTGTAGAATGCAATTGTTTAATTAAAGTAATTTAGCGCTACTTAAGTATGTCGCTTATTTGCGGTTTATTGCTAGCCCACTCATTCCTTCTTCTCCATGATGCAATACACAAGGAATGTAAAGTTGAGTAAGGGAAGAAGTTCGTGAAAACAGACAAGAAGAAAAACCTGTAATTGCAAAAATAGCAAAAACGCTACAGGCGCTTCAGCCAGTACTTAGAATTCCGTGAAGCAATGAGTGCTGACAATGGTATTTATGTACGAGAATAAAGATGAATAAGTGATAAAGTATGCGCGCCTCCGTCAGTTCGCATTGATGTCCGGGGTTCATGCTTCATTTAATGTTGCAATTTGAAGGAGAAAAAACTAGGCATTGCTTCATTGACTTTGAATTCATACCTTAAAAGTTGGCCATTGATAATTGAGAAAGAGTGACCAGTCATCGACAGCATCGTCTGGAATCTTATCTCTTTAAATTTTGCATGGCTTTCCACACAATGATTAATTTATTGAAAACATGTACCAAGTCAGAAGGAAAACAAAAGCTTTTGGACAATTGCTGAGCAGAAATAAAAAACATTCTTTACAAATTATAGTAAAAACTCATAATGATTTACGCATTTTCTATACCCTATGAATTGTACATTAAATAACGCACAAACATTGAAAATGCATGAATAAAGTGAGCTTCCTACAACTTCATGTTGTCGACCACGTAGAACACTTAATGTTTTACATCACTACTTACTCCTTTCCTTTAACATGGGATTATGTTATAGATTCTTTTCCATATCTAATTAGAGATTTGATCGCCCTTGAAACAATATAATAGGAAAGAATCCTTGGCTAATTAATTATTATTCTATTTGTCTTGAAGATTTCCTTTTCTAATCGACAAGATTTCTCTAGTAAATGCAACATAAAACGCTCGTGTTTGTACCTGGGTTTACTATAACATTCAAGACAGCGCACGCTACTACACCATGTCATCAAACTGGTCGACATTTTTTGCCTTTCATGTTCCTCTTCGTAATAATCGTCATATCCATTAGATTCAGTTTTGATAGGCAAATAAATTACGTACTATAACAGGACATACATCAACATCATAGGAAATACAGTTTACAAGAAAGATTATACAACATACAACTACTCCTTCATATCAAGAAATAAACTGCGCTTGCATTATAGAATGAGTATACTGTGACTGTGACATTTAAAAGCTAAAACACTCTCTTCATCATTCGAACGCCAAACGTCAATAAATGCTATCCATTCTAAAAATAGTTGTAGAAGGAATTGAAGGAAATCTTATCTTTCACTTTTGATGTTATTTTCAGCTCTCGCCGTGTCTGTTTAATTATTACCAGAGGCTAAGCATCCGTTCCATTTTTTGTCTAGCTGGCTCAAGTGTTTAACCCATTCTATGCATACAACAGTTACAACAAATAAATGGGTTTTCATCAGTCGTAGGAGGACATATATGATGACTGCGCAGAAAGATGATTTTTTTGGTGTGAATGCTCTAAAATACCTTTGTGCCTACCTATTGGAGCATAAGTACATATAGGATTGAATATTCTTCCCATATACCTTATGAATCAAAGATTATAATTATAGTCGATAGTCATAACGCATTTACTGTGCAGGAATTGGACATTTGTCAGCAAGAATTGAACACATCCACACGCATCGCACTAAATAAACATGCTGACAATGAGTACAAAGCTTTGTGAAGGTGATACAAAAAGCGAGTGCTAAAAAGAATGGTTCACATGTTTCAATTTCCATATTACACTTTAAAAGTAGAAAAAAGTATGCGTAGCAGTAATTCACTGTTGCTCGAAAATTAATCCAATTCATCCACTCCCTTTCATTTTAAAGTGTACTTCATGTAAATGCAGTAGTAAGGTCTTTTTGACGTTTTCCTTTTATTCAATCCAAGGATTAGACCATTTATTTGACACTGTATGAACAAATCAGCATAAAGTGTGTGATCTATTATTAAAGGCTTTCGTTTGAGAATGCTCTAAATATTTCTCCTTGTCGACAAATTCATATATGATTCGTGAATCAATAATCATAACGGTCAAATACCCAGACAATATATGAGTTGATGTGATCGTGCAACAATTGACAATATTGCATACCTATATAGCCTATACCACAACAACCGTTCACACTTTACGTAATATTATTTTGTTTCCATAGGAATTGCTATGTAAATAAATTGACTATACCTGAAAAATGATAGAAATAGTTTGCAACGTTGCAAAGTTGTCGGGGCTCATGTTATTAGAGTCCTAATGATAAAATGTTGTTTGTAAATGTAATTGTAAGGGACGCCGCACCGCCTTGTCTTCTTCTACCTTATCTGACTGATAATGTGTACGTGTGTGGAAGTACCTATACAACTATAATGATGATAGGGAGGATCTGTTAGTATATCCACCTTAACCATATTTATGTACAAGAATTTTTTAGAAATAATTTGTCGCTTAAACATTGTACTTATTGTGAATGTAATGATCATTTTTATTTTAAATGTCAACTGTTCTACCAGTTTACTTACTGGTAGACAGCACTATAATTACACGCAGAATTACTCCCATTAAGTTACATTGTACTACCTTCCCTTTCTTATATAACAATGACAAGTTGTTTTTATAGCAGAAACTATTCTCTATGCTACGGAGAGAAGAGAGTACTTTTATTATCGTCGAACGACGTAAAAGACCAATAATTATTTTTTAAATTGCAATTTACTACTTCAGGATGTTGTGGTTTTGTACTCCCGTCATTAAGTACTTTTGCGGCTGCAAATTTGCTTAGGTACATATCTTTTCATTCATGATGTTTATGAAGTACCACTAGCTGCTTTAGAAAATTACTGAGATACATTAACTTAGTTTTAAGTCAAGACATTATATTTAGGAGACCATTTAATTAGATTCAGTCTATTTTGAGTTGAGTTAGAAATCTGCAAAGTTTCTGGGATGACATGAGTTTCGTTGTAGCTCTCTATAGTCTTATATGTACGTAAAACGTAAATACTATTCTCTCATGTAATGGTTCTATCTAATAATCTAGCGCTACTTTTTATAACTGCTTGCTGTCTATTATCATATCTATTCTCCACATTCATGACAATTAAAGCATTATGTAAAGACGTTAATTTGTAGCAATTATGTTTTGTGCACCGTTGCAGTTTCTAAATAGTAAGTAAAAGGTTGAGGATGCGATGCACATCCATAAAATTCATAGAGCTTTTTTTCATATTTACTGACTGACTGCAAACTAGACAGTAGAGAAAAAATGCTGGTGGAATCCACTATACGATGTATTGTTTGAAACTCAGAGCAGCCTTATAATTAGTCTGAAATTTACTACCAAGCTGCACAAAAGGGTAAAATGCAATAAAGCAAACCTCTTCTCATTGTCATCAATGACGCATTATATTCACAAGATATACCGACGTGAAACATCTCTCTTATATAAGAGGCTTAAGTGTATTGTTCATCGTCACTAATTATTCAATTAAGTAATATGTGTGCAAATTAATATATCTTTCACATGACGATTTAGCAGAGTATTTAAAAAAAAGAAGATGAATGACTTTTTAAATAGGCTATGGTCGTGGAATGTAAATTATACGAATGGACAGGTGACAAATGTGAATTAAATAAATTACATGGTTTTACTGAAAGTTAAACAAAAAATTACGTTGTAATTTTTCTTTGTGTCATGTCAATCAGCGCAATGGCAAAAAAATTAATGCCAACCACTTGCGGTCTGTTTCATATACCATAATGCACTCCAATTATTACGAATGGCGGCTTTGGCAATAAATCAAATTCTCATAGCTGTAAAAACATTAAAAATTATGTTTAATACTTTTAAATAACATGTTGTTGTCGTAAAATCCTGCATCATATTTTGTTTCTTTTTGTGTTTCAGATGGATGGGAATGGAAATAATAGTAGCAAAGTATCCACTTTGCGACAACGATTTGAAAACTATGACAAAATAGAACAACGAAAGCAGTCAGTAGTTGCAGCCACCATCTTTCAGAGCACATCAATTGCTCAGTCAGCTTCCACACAACTTGTTGACAAAGCAAGAGTTAAAAGTGCAAACAGTGGCGACTTGTGTAGTAGTGACTCGAGGGAAAAGAGAATAAACAACCAAATTGATAGTTCCAGTAGAGTTATAAGGAGCAAAACAAGCAGTGACATCAAGTCATTTGCTCATGGACTTGTTGACGCATCCTCGTCAACTAATCTACAACGCTCCGCATCCGAAAAAGATTTACTCATGTCCGTCTCACTAGCAGGAGGCACAACTGAAGGGCCTGGCAGAAGGAATGGGATTTACATAAGTAATTCATTACGCTTTCAAGACGAAACGGATACTGGAACATCCCTGGAGAAGAACAAGAGAAGGGGTGTCGTTATGCTCGATGATGAGATGGTATCCGTCCGTCGTCACGTAAGGAGCTCAATGGACGACGATGAATTCGCCGCCGAGGAGGATGACGACGACGAGGTGGAGGAAGACGATGAACTGGCCGAGGATGTTGATGACGTCGAACAGGACGATGATCCAGCAGTTGAAACTTCTATCCCTGTATCATTTGATCGTCATGATGAAGTGCTCGGGGATGGGTCCAGCATTACGAGTAATAGTACAACAAGTTCCCATCGTTCATTTCATGGTTTTTCCTCGAGCACAAAGAACAGTCACAGCATCCTTGACAGCATTATTGGCAACAATGCTCATTGTAGAAATACTGGTGGCATGATGGTGGTAGAGGAAGGAGAGAGCAGGATTGAGAAAGGGGTAATCAATGCTGCAAACAATTGTAATCACAACAGCATACCGGGAGGGGGAATGAGAGAATCCGGCTCCAAAGCGAACACCCCTACATCCTCTTCATCCTGTTCGTCAGGGTCTGGTGCTTGTGGAAAAGTGAAAAGAAGAAATGCTTTCCGGCACAAGGACGTCAGCTCCTTCCCCACAGCAGCAGCAGCAGGAGACGGCAGTTCTTCGGCAGTGCTAGCTGCAGTCGCAAAGACGAAAGTGGCCGTGGAAAGAGTGAAATCGTTGGATTCTGCTACATCCAATGTCGCATCCAACTCTTCTTCAAGTATCCAAAACAATAGCCCTAACATGAGCTCTGTTCTTCTCAACTCGAGAAAAAGTGTGTCAACCCGAAGCTCCGTAGCTGCAAGTCCCAACAACAACCAAACTTGCAGTAAAGAGATGGGTAGTGGTGGTGGTGGCAGTAGCATGGTGGGCTGTGCAAGTGAGAGTAGTAGTAAAAAGAATGACAGCAGCAATAACAGCATTGTTCTTACGGGTGGCATTCCTCCTCACGAGCTCATCCTAGCTAATAACAGCAATAATGCCCTTACGACCAATAGCCATCTTGGTAGTAATAATAACAATAAGGGTAGCCCAGCACAAAGGGCAGCTAGTCTTTGTGTTCGCACAACTAACAGTAACAAATCTTCGTTAAGATCATCGCAAATGTATGAACCATCTGCAAGCTCAGCGTTTGCAAGGAATAATGGCAATAATAATCAACCTCCGCATTTGCAACAGCATCCTCATCCCCAAAATCATCGGCAATTGTATCAGCAACAAAATTGTAACAATAACAATGCCAACAATAACAATCAGTTGCTTGGTGCCACTCCAGACAATCTTTCAAACAATAGTATCAATCATAACAATAATAATAATAGCAGCTCACAAAGGGTTGTAAATGTTGTAACCCCGTATCAGGTCACTGACATTTATAATCAACTAAAAATCAATGAATCATCATCATCCCCGGCCTACCCAAGTAATAACAATGGTAGTAAAAACAGCAAGCAGCCTCAACAACTTAAGCAAATGTTGAATGAGGTGGAATATGCGGTGCCAATGGTTCAAAGTGTTCAACGACAAAGGTATCCCCCGCAACAGCAACAACAGACTAGTAAGCAGCATGCTTCTCAAAAAATACCCTCGTCAGAAATCCCACCAAAAGTTCCTCCCCCGCCGTTGAATTACCCACCGTCTAGCATACGAAAAGAACAGTTTGGCTTGCCAAGTCCAAACAGCAGTTACTCATTTCTTCCTCATAGAAATCCACAAGGAATGCTGCAATCCAACAACGCATCCCCTTCTACGTACCCTCCAAACAGTGGTGGCAATAAAACAAACGCAAGTAGAAATGAAGTCGTAGCGTCCACATCCTCTAGAACAAAGGATGGAAAGAAAGGTGCTTACGGACCACCAGAGAAACCACCCAGAACATTTTTGTACAATCAGGCCCCTTCAGGTGCTTCCACAAGGCATAATCCGCAACAGGTTCAATATAAGCAGCAGCAGCAGCAAGAACAAGATGCTCAAAAACGAAGTAGTAGTAAACAGCAGCAGAGTGTTAACAAATCCCATCACGTGAAACAAACCACAAGGATTAGTAATGATTTTTACGGTAGCAATGATGGGAGTAGTAGTACAAACCGCCCCAGCACCAAGGGACAAACCAACAGTAATAGTAGCTCTAGCAACTTGAATAGCAGCAGCAGTGGTAGTAGTATCGGAGGAGGGTCATCAGCAGGTGCCATAGGTCTTCCGTCTTTGTCTCAAGCCAAGAGACAGCATTCTTCTTCTTCCTCCTCATCAACATTAACCTCAGGTACGGCGGCGACAATAGTAAACAATTATCGCCAACAAATGTCCCCATCCACATCTTTCAAAAACCAGGAGTCCAGTAACAAACCCAGTTGTTCAACCGTGACTGTCGGCCAGACAAACAATGTTCCCAGTGTAATCACTACCACGCCAGCACTACAGCGAAAAACAATGGACACTTTGAGCCAAAGTGAGGGTGTTTACATAAGTCGAAGTAGCACTAAAAAGAGGGTGGATGACAATCCTAACGGTAGTAGTACAAAAGGAGGCACGCCCGAAAGTTCACGCACTTCAAAAACTTCCTCCGCCTCTTCTGTTCATCGTCAATCACAAAGTAGTCATAATGGTGGCAAGCATCATCATCATCACCACCATCATCATCACCCACCTTTAGTCAGATCCAAGACAGAATCTCAATTGGTAGTAAAAAGTAAAAGTAATGCGAACAGATTTTTGAACAGACCCTCAGACGGGGTACTGGATTATGGGGTGGAAATGATGAGCTTGGAGCCTGGCCGCCAACACAATCATTATCATCAAGACTTGCTTGTGGATGCAACCCATCCAAATGCAACGTTTTCTCATGCAGCACCCTCCGCCTCTATGAATTCCTATTATGCTTCAAATGGTCCCCCAGTGCATCACCAATCTCAAACTAATCTGTTGACTTTGACAAGTAATAAAATTTATGAGCAGCAACAATACCGCAGCATTAGTAATCTCCTGAGATATGCCAACAACAATAATACCTCAGGTGTACACTACAATAAGTATCCATCTAATCCAGGATTACACTATGCTAGCCGAGAATTGTCTTGGCTGGACAATGGGCTTCCCCCGGTGTCAGCAATGACGAACGCTGGGAGTAACTACAATCTTTACAGCGGGATCGACA
>JAQIXX010002928.1:0-21934 GCA_034700605.1 Willowsia nigromaculata
CAGCTGGAACAAAAACAGGAACAAAACAATTTTTTTTGGAACAAAACAAAAGAACTGCTTCAACAATATTGTTCCAGCACAATACATGCAACACTGGTAGTCACAGTCAATAAGCATTATTAAGAATGTTATTACGTGTGTAATGGTACAAAAATGAATGAAATAGCTGGAAAGATGAAGTGCTCACTCTTTTTCGTGTAACGGTTATTTTTACATTTCGTTGTACTATGCAGAATGAGATTTCTGGAAAACTGCGAAAACGGGTTGTATTATGATGCATGTTGTTGTAAAAGCTATATCACGTAGGAAGCTCCTGCACACAAATTAGGGTACAGAGTAAGCAGGAATGAATTGAGTCTAGCGGATGTAGGAGAAGGCCATTAGAAATGTCAAGATACAGCCAGCTGGGCAAATGTATGATTTTATGCTAGCATATAGTGATTCTTCATAATATGTGTAGATAAGCACGTCATGTTGTAGGTGAGGAAAGTGTGGGTGGATCCACCTCCCACGATTTGCCATGATGAAAGACAAGTGAAGCTTTATTCCGTTATTCTAGGAGGCAGCATCACATCCTGATACTTTCTCCATGTCGGTTGTGCTATTTTAAGAGCAAGTGGCTTATATAAGGTCATATCTTTCATTTCTAACCGTCTATGTCAAATATGTACACGTTTCGTTTCGAGAATCTTTTGTACGCTTATTATAACTGTAACTGCGTGAGCGTGAGTGCAGAAAATCATCGACCTTTCTCTTCTGAAATACATGTTTTATTGCGCATAAGTGTTTCTTTTTAAAACTATTCTTGAACCAAGTGAAATCTGGGCCACCAAACAAACTGCACAGGCTGGAAAGCTTAAAATGATGCGTTTCGCAATGGTAATGCAATCCACCCATGATAAATGATGAAAACCAAATACATGCGACCACAATTGAAACTACCTTCCCAACCTTTTAGTATGCATATATATAAATCTTCATAATTTTAGTGTAGACTGAATACTTAAAATATCCATTACCTTTCTCGCCCACAACAAAATTCAAAGTATACAACAACACAAAGCTGCAACTTGTGCTTTCTCAGAGTCAGCGTTGAAGTTGGAATGAATTAAATGTTAACCTTTTGAAAAAAAGTAACTAGAACCTTCTAAATAATCGATAAACGACGAACAAATGTACAAGCGATGCTAACATTTTATTCAGGAAGCGATTGACAGACCTTCAATCAACAGTGTGACAATACCAGCACTGATACGATACAATTATTCCATATATGGTACTCAAAGTCTATAATATACTTAAAGTAAGTAGAAATTCTTAAATGCCAAAATGAAAACGGTACGGAAATTTTTGATTAATTTTAAATGAGCACTACATTAAATTTTTGAAACAATCGAATTATGAAGGGCGGATAACTGAGAAGTCCACTTGTCCAGCGCCGAGTATCTAGCACATCCTGCTCCCGTTTCGTGTTTCAATTCCAACACCTGATTAACCTGATCAATCTTTCCTCTTATTGTGCTAATAAAGATAAAAATACATAATCAACAATATCTTCTCAGTCTTTAGCGAATGACATGCCTCATGATAACAACAGTAATGGCTTACTTGTCCAGAATGCAGGAGACTAAGAGGGCCTCCACATCACTGGCATCAATGTTTAATTCTTTCGAAATAAACGGTATGTGGATACGGGTGTACGGCTTAATTAATTTAATTAAAACTTGCGTCCGAATATTACGCAGCAGATCTAATAAATGAGAATGAAAGTTAGTTTAGCATAAGGAGGTAATGTGTGGATTTGTTTACTATAGAATAATTCAAAGTCCTATGAATACCTTCTATGTGTTCTCGAATAAACGGATCATCCATAATATTAGACCGATTTTGCTTGAGTATTTTCTCAAATTCATTGATGTCGTTGTTCTGATAAGCTGAAACCAAATTAGTCATTGCAAGAATTTCTGGGTCGTTTTTATAAGGCTTCGCTTCTTGGGAATCAAAGGGATTAATTCCTGATTTCATCAACCTACACAAAAGTTAAACCATGAAATGATATGAATTTATAGTTTGATGGAATATTTCATAGTAGCAAATGTAAAATTCTCTTACATGTTAGCTAAGACAAGGTATTTTAAACAAGTTGTTCGCCTCGGACTTCCTGATTCGTCATAGTTTTTGAAAGCCTCGAAAAAATCGGTGTGAGCTTTTTCAAACTCTCCTTCGCGCAAATGCATTTTCCCACCACATTCTATAATTATAGCAATAACAAGTCAAATACATATTAAGACAGAAACTTTCTTTAAAATCTAAAGCCAGAGCACTTTTGAAAGTCACATTACCTCGAATAACACCCATAATTAACGGATGAGGAATGGCAGATTTAATGTGGAGCGACTGTTCGTACAAAGCTTTGAGCTTTTTATTATTCTTCTGAGCAGTATACATTTGAATCTCAAGCGCATAAATTTCTAAAAGTTGTGTTCCCTTCTTCAAATCATCTTCGCCCTCATCGGTCTGTGGATTCAATACGATAAATTATCATCAACTCGCACTAATACTAATTTAGTTTTCTAACCTGAGTACTCCGGCCGGATATAGCAGAAATTACCTGACAAGATTGATGTAACTGCTTTAAAATTCGACTCAATTTCTGAAAATCGCTGCGATCGTAATATAGCTTTCCTAGTTTGGTATTTGTTTTGAACCACAGTCGATCGTTCTTTGCATCTTTCAAAGCTTCTAAAGTCGTTTCGTAAAAATTTTGTAGTAACTCCATCTGAAAAAATACAAAGATTTGATTTTAGTTAAAAATGTCTTCCTTTTGAGGCAAAATATACACAGATTTGCACTAACGGATTGATTTCCTACATTTTTCGAAGTTGATATGTAGTCCAAAATGGAGTTTATGGACTTCTCACTGTGATTTCGGGTTACGGCTGTTTTGATGTAGGTTAAAAGTTGCTTATACCGACTCATCATTTCTTGGTAGTTTCCCTGAAACAGAGTATGCATGCATAAATGAGTACATTGGAATTGGATTGTCAAATTGATTGAATTTGAAGAGAATTGGTAATACAACGGGTAAAAACTTACAAGTTTAAAATTTATCTTAATCATCTGCTTTAGAGCTTTAAAACCCCATTCTCCCTTTTCATTATTTTCAAGATCAAGAACACGTTGAAACGACTGTAGAGCCGCCTTGGGGTCATCTTCCTTTAAAGCTTTTGAGTTGTAATATTGATTTTCCAAATCAACATCTGGCTCTGAATTACTATCCTCTGAATATTCCTGTAAAATAACATGAAACAATTTCAATTATAAGCATGCTACAACTATGAGTAACAATGAATACGATTACGTTAACATGTCAAATCTTACCAATCCATAGTCCTCTTCCTCATCTACCATAAAGTCTTCAATGTCCGACATGATGACACGATCCGATCAATGCGATTTATGACCTTCTTTCTTAGTTTTTCCGTTTTAAACAATGTTTGCCGTAATTCGTCTCAATAATACTGTGAATAGCACGCCAGTAGTGAATGTCCTCAACAAGGGCTTTTGGCCAATAATCTGTGAATACCAACAAAAGTCATCAGAAGTTTACAACATGATTAAATGCTCACGTGACTGAAGAAATAACCATTCACACATTAAAATGCCACCAGTGCGCAAGTGTGGGTTTAGCACTTGTCTAAAAATATCAGTTTAAATTAAAGAGCATTCCCCTAAAAATTTCTTAATTTAATTTTCTGTTCTCTCAAAACTTAACAATCCATTTTTAAAATGGTAAAATAAGGTGCTTGAAAGTAATTTGAATTGAAGTTGATGCTACCTCGTTCTACAAGTAACACTTGCACCTTGCATTAGTATCGTACCACCTAGACAGGACCCGCACAATGATAAGAAAAATGTTTTAAAAATATTAAATGTCAAAAATTTTGCACTGTTTAAACCATCACTAACGATAATTACTGCCTCACTGACACTTTGTGATAGCTGCTATCCAGCCACTTATAGTATCCAGCATCAGCTGTTGTGTGTTGTGTAGAATCATAAACATTGATTTATAAATTCGGCATCTGCTGATCTGATTAGACGAAATCGACAATGACGATTGACGGTTCACAACAATTGGATATTATACTCTCATGAACTATCTAAGTTTCCAAAATTTACCTCGACTTTTTCCTTCATAATTTCAAGTTAACAAATTGTCAGGAAAATACTAAATGCTAATATGTACACAAAAAATTATACAACTTGTGACAACAATAAACAAATGAACAAATCAGTTTTCACTTACCGTTTCTTTCTACTTTGCCCAGCGCATTTGCAACTAATGAATCCCAACCAATTTAGTAGAGAAGAACTACCAGTACTACCACCACAGTAAAATGTGATAAGAAGAATTAGTTTGGAGATGTGTTTCTGTGGCCTAATGTGGACTTTTCTATGGATTGATTGAACTGCAATTCCAAATCCCCGATTTTCTGTTTGTTGTATAGCAGCTAAAGTAGCAATCAAATTTGTACATGAGTGGATAGTTTTTCTACACTACACAGACCACACTGACACCCAATAATGCATTTTGTAACACAAACACTGGCAGCAGCACAGCAACATTTGCGAGTGCAGCCATGAAGCAGCTGCCTTGCTTTTCTGTCATTTGACAGATTCCCGGTGAAGAGCAGCGGCAAACTCTCAAAATGTGTGAGAAAAACAATTCCAGAGATTTCAGGATGATCATGTTTACATCTCACAAACAGAAAGTTTGAATTGAACTTACTGAACAGAAAGCCAAGTTTCTTGGACTGCTGCTTTGTGTCAATTAGAAATTAAGTTTAGTAAATGGACATTACTTTTCTCGCTACAACTTAATTTTGCTAATCAGTTACTTGCGTTGGTGGCTGGTGGTGCCTGGTGGTCATTGACGAATGTCAATGTGGGCCTTCATCTAAAAATAGGACACTCAAGACACGACTGTAAAACATGGAGCGCCCTAAATTGTTTCCAATTTTTGAAAAGAACTTCCGTCCCAACAAACCTGATCCACTTAGTGAGATCCAGATGACCCTGGAAAGGTCCCAGGTGGATCAGCAGGAAAGAGCTAAAAGAAGGAAGTGTTTATTGGGCAAAAAGGAAACCCCTGGTATGAAGTCACTTGTCGTTTGGAACAATTGAAAAATTTATTATAGGATTCTAGTAGTAATAGCCTGTAGTTAATATTCATGACCAGTATTCAAATCCTGTTGATTACTGAACTATAAATCTTCATCGTTTAGTCAGTATTTCTTGTACATCAATCATCTAATCTGTATTTTCGTCTTCTTTTGTTAGGTTTGACGCAATTAGTTCTGGATGCAGGTCAGAAAGTAATCGGACCAGTTTACTGCGACGAATGTGGGTTACTGTACTCACCTGGGGACATTGAAGATGAACGGGAACATCGGAAGGCACATTCAAGATTAGATAACTTGTTTTCCATAAGGGTAAAGGCTTTACACATTTTTTACATTCCAGTCTGTAATTATTTTATATTCAAACTTAAAACTAAATCCCTGTGATTTTTTATTACTGCAGCTCTGGAAAAATGCAAATATTGTTCGAGATTACCCCGCAGAAGCTTGCATGATCGTTGCAGTAGATTGCAAAGCAGAATCCAAACGTGTGTTGAATAGCCTCAAGGACTTTCTGGAATGGATTGATTCTGAATTGGGTGGCAGTAATGATAGATCAGCTAGTAGACCATCTGAAAAGGTTTACCTGTATCTGTTTCGAACCAAGAGGAAAAATGTTTTCAGAGTATTAGGTAATTATAATAAAAACAGTATTTAAAAAAATGGTAGAATTAATTTGTTGGATGTACATATACAGACTACAGACTACTTTTAACTCCCAAATCTTTCGAACAACCTTTCTCCCCTTGAATCATTTTAGAAGTCACAATTAATTTCTGAAAGATTGTTAACAGTTTTGTGAAACTGCGAAATAGTAGCTTCCTGTGTTTAAAGTTTTATTTTTTTGTGAATTAAAGATTGATTACTATACTTGTCACTTGAGTATTTTGCTTTTCGTAATTTTAAAGTTACGATGAAACTACAGTTTACGTAACGTAAGTATGAACTTGATGTTTAATGTAATGTTGCTCATTTGTATTTTGATTGTTAGGTTGTGCGATTGTGGAGTCAATACAAGCAGAGAAAGTGATATCTGGCCCATTAAATCCCGAGGGAAACAAGAATCAAGTCAAACCGTTACTTCTTGGGCTTACCAGATTATGGACTGACGCCGCTTTTAGGAGAAAGCACATTGCATGCAGAATATGTGATGCCATACGCATTAGTAGTATTTCAGGCTTCGTTGTTCCTAAAAATCAATTGGGAATTTTGGAACCCTCTGCAGATGGAAAAGCTTTTATGATGCGATATACAGAGGGCCTTGGATATTTTTACACATACGCTTAAAACTTAGTTGTGATTGTGAAAGAAATAATTAATGACTATTTCAAGCACAAGTGTTCAGTTAGGCGAAGTTATTAATATAGCGTTTAATAATCATTACAGAGCTGGAGTACAAAAAATATTGTATTGTAATTTGTAATTACTACATTTATATAATAAAGAAATCAAGAATCTATCGGTATATACTCTACCTGCATAGAACAAATGATGTGTAACTGTTATATGTTGCAATTGAAATCGCAATTGTTGTTGGCATGCATAAAATGTACATGTTGAACATATTATAGTTTTCATTTTCGTAGATTCAATGCTTGGCTTGAATCACATCTTATGGTATTTAGTTTTTTGGTATGCATTAATTTGAAAGCAAAGTACATGGAAATTTTTTTAGCACATGCTTTCTTGTTTTAGTAATGGCAATTCATGGAATCACAATCCCCATTAAGTCTATGAACGAGGAGACCTGGCCATTTGTAGCCCACTCTTCTGCTGGCTGAGAACAATTACCTGTCTTCTTAAGACCTGTATATCCACCTTCAATTGACATTGTGTGCTATTGTCACTTAAAAACCGGATTTTTATGTTTTGTCAAGTTAAGATTGTGGGGGCGAATGCTTAAATTTGTTATTGTTGAAACCACATTTATGGTCAGCCATTCTCTAAATCTCCCTTTCCGGGAAAATTTTCATTACTTTTACTTGTCATTCGTTCACACGTAATAACATTAACATACAACACGCAGGTGTCTGATTTGCTGACGTCTGCGTCTGTTCAAAGACTGAATCAATTAGATTCATTTATGTTACTCATCAGAGACAACAGAAATTTGCTTGCACAAGCTCCGCCAGTCTAATATAAATAGTCATTGTGTTTGTCATCTTACGTTCAGTAATGATTTGGGGAAAGCGTCTGAAAAGCCATCTAAAATGCAGTTTGTAAATGTACTGATTCTTTTCATTTTCGATTTGTAACATGAATGTTGTTTTTGAGAGCTAATTTACATATTACAAATTATGTGTGATGCATGCGATTTTGCACTTACCTATAAACTTATAACTTTGCAGTAATTATGGAAAGGTATAAAATGTTAGTAGCCGCTCATCTTACAACAACAAACAATCACCCAACCATGATTTAAACTAGCTGTATGTAATTTTTGAGTTACGACTTTATTGCTCCTATTGAACATCATCCAAGTATCTTAGTATGATAAATAAAAATCATATAAGACTCAAGTACTTTCTAGTGTAGTGTATAGCCATGCTAGTTTGGAATTTGAAAGACATTTTTGCAACAAATTATGCTTGGTTTCGTACATACGTAAAAATAGAAGTACACACAGAGGACGATGACACATAATATTATGCATTATCTTCTGTCGTTGTAAATAATATGCTTTAGCTTGATGTTTTGCGTGGTTTTGGTATAATGAAAAAAGTTTCATACAGATTTTGCATAAACCAACCTGCATAGATGAAGATCCTCCGTTTTCATCAATTTCTGTAGGTCCACTATGCTATACTTACTTACTGTACTTATATAACACGTAATTACATGTACATAATCTTCGTCTTTCTTTGCTATCATGAACATTTTTGTTGTTCTATACAGTTAAAGAGCAAGCATAAATCTTTAAGCGATTGTACTCGAATGCAATTGTTTCTAAAATTGGTTTAAATGTTGCTATTGTGTATGCATGCTATGTACCGAGGAACACGGAAGAACATAATAATATGTAACATTGCAATTATGAGGCAAAATTTATTCAAATTTTGGTTCGTCTCAGTATAAAATATCTGCATTCGTGTGGACGATTTGCCACAGTGTTTCATTTTTGTCGTCGTTTTCCATCTTAAAAATGTACAAGAAAACATTCAGTAATAAGTTTGTTTCAAAGAATGTTTTGTTGTCGCATCCGTTCTTTCTCTTCTTCTCTCCTTTCCATTCAGAATTAAGTTTAGCAGATCTTTTCAATATAACACAACATGAATGCATACAGGCAAAAAATGCTTTAAAATGAGGTGCGGCACAAACAACAAGACAGAAAAGGGAAGAGTGCATTTCTCTTTCTTGAGATGAATCATCATACATGGTCGACTCATTCAACCCTGTGTAAATCCAATGCATCAGAGTTAAAACCATGATTAAGAATGATCATGAACTATGTGTATCGCAATAAAAATGTACGTACTACATAGAATTGAGAGCTAAAGAAAAAATGGTAAGTGAGATATGGCAAGTTTGTATACAGACATTTATGATGCATGTACATGCTTATCGTATGAAGATTGAAAAACGGAACTACAAAGCCGTATAAAAAGAGAGATCGAAAAAAGAATTCCCAATAGAGAAAAATATTATGTGCTTGTTTGTGAGGAATGATAAAACACAGATCATAGATGGATGGATACAGCAGCGTACCTATATCTATGCGATTAACTCTGGTAAACGGTAAAACTTTATAGGTACTACCAATATGCTGCATTACTGGTGCATGGCAAGTTTGATGTTAGGTTTTAAGAAGGAATTGAAGTTGAAGTACCTAGATCTGTATGAGTTTAGATGACAAAGAATGGAGAGAATAATATGAACCGCCACCAAGGCTTATAACTATACTATGTGGTAGTAACCTCCATTTCTACCACCGCGATCGTGAGTTTAGAGAATAAAGAGAAGAATAACGACCCAAACCCCCAAGTCCCGATGTCTGTATGTTTGGAATGGATGCAGGCAGGAGCGTCGATTTCACTGCAAGCCCCCAAGAGCGCAAGCGACTATTGACTCGGTAAAAAGTTTGACGGTTTATGAGGTGAGAGTCTCATTCGGTTTTGTGCTTTTATTGAAGAACGGAGTCATCGTTGCCTGACTTCTCTTCGTTTTTAAGCGAACCAGTGATCTATCTAACTAAACACTTTTGTACCTACAAACAATTTTTATAATTTTTGTGTTCATCTGTCGTATCTGATAAACCGTAAACTTCATCAAAATGGTAAGTAACAATATTTAATCAATTAATTTCAAATATAGTTACACGTATGTGCAGTTACACAGATAGCCATTATCGGCATTTTGCAGAAATGGTAGGCAAACATTAGATGTAGAATTGTACCGTTGTGTATGATTTGGTTGTTAGAATTCAATCGTATTCATGAAAGCAGCAAATTAATAAGCATTCTGTACTAGGCTGCAATATTATTATCTTTTAGAGCTACAACTTTGTAACTTAATTTCTATAAATTTCATATAAAACATTTCATTCCTTGATTTTGAGTGAGGGTACATAATGGTCGCAGTTCATCATATACCTGCCTACTTTAGAAGTTCGCTCATTGCCCCAACTGCTTGTTGTAACTAGACAAAGTTAAATCGATTCGTTTTCTATTCTTGTCATGTAATTGACGTTTTTGAAATCCGTCTTAGAAACATTATAAGGTGAAATGCATGTATTCTCTGCTCCAAACCCCTACCTCTGGAAGGGAATATTTGAGATGAGTCTTCAGGGATTTTAGATGAGGGAAAACTGGTGAGTCATGGAGTAACCACATCTAGTAGAGTAGACAAGGCATAAAAAGCATGGTTCCATGATGCATGCATACAGCAGTATTGCCATAACCTGTCGTTAAATTCATTGCCTTTCCAAGTCACAGAGTGGCCGTTGATTTAGCTAGCGCTTATAATATTGCCATATTGCATGTTAGAAGATGGGATCATGGCAAATACTTTGTACGATGTACTCTCCACAGTTCAACTAGCTGCTTCTGTTAACTTGTTCCAACTTGGAGCGTTGTACGTTCATATAAAATGCTACGTTGGCCATTGCAGTGTTTTAGGGAGAGAGTATAACACTTAAGCAGAAGCGTAACATACTCACATCTCGGCTTGCTTTGCACTACCTTTTTACAAGAATCATAAAAAATTATATGATGACCGTTACATGCAAAAGGAAAGAGGGGAAGTAGTATTACAAGAGGAGCAGGGAGCGTTGGTGTTTCTATCATACTCAAAGTATGTATATACTTCATATATTGGTTTACCTGTAAATTTCAACCCCTGAGCTCGTTTAGGTAGTCCGCTCCCGCTGTACAAGGCCAGTTTCTGCTATTAAGGCACTTTTTTATTCACATTAGTCATGCTTCTCTTTGAAAGGTTGTAATGAATACAAAAGAGCCAATGGCATCTACATAGACGAAAATATTCAGAGATTCTCAAAACATGCATGTGTACATATTATAGAACTTGTATGTTTTCCCGCATGCATAAGGCAACCAGACTCAACAATACTGAGAATCTAAAGATGGGAAAAGGGAATAGAAGGGGGCAAAAGTAAGAAAGGGAACAAAGAAGGGGAATTTTTGTGTAGGATGTAGGAGTAGAATTGACAAAGCGAGTGTTGGACCGCCAACACTGCTACCACCTCGACATCTTCCACATATTATTAGATGCATATAAGTTGCGTTTCACTATATAGTTTTTACATTCAATTGCTCCTTATATAAGAAATGATGATGATGATGATCATTGCAGCATCAGATCAACTCCCCTACGCCGGCTAATGTCTGCACCAAGTTATATGTATGTATGCAATATAGGACTATATACCCCTTATCACATTAGTATAACACACGGTGTGTAGGCTCGGCCCAGACAAGATTAAGCTTGACACAGACCAACGTAATATGCACGTATATGCTTTTTGGTTTGTGAGTGCTTGATATAACTTTGACGGTTGGTTAGTAGACGGACTCATTCGTTTTGTGCATTCATAGAAGAACGGAGTCATCGTTGCCTGACTTCTCTTCTGATTTGTTCGAAAACTGTTCTCATTGATTAATCGAAATTTTAATCTTTTAATCTCATCGCAAATTCAAAACTCTTGTGTTCATATCTACAATTTGAAACCCAATTTAACAATATGGTAAGTGAAAAGATAAGAATTATATAGCCGGCTCGCGTGTAAAGCGAAGTTTAAATTTCGTAAAAGTATACTTTCTTTCAAATGCTCCGTACCACACCCATTCTTATCATAAGTTCAACTGCCGCATATGTACAATAAACAAAGAACCCTGCTCAGAAAAGTTTAGACTGGAAATTGAAAGAAAGGATTACTATTTCTGGCTTTATTTCACTTTGATTATAGTTAGAGAACTTTTTACAGTTATGTTAAATATTGCTCTAAAAATGTATTTGAAATGTATAAAAATGAATTTTTTTTTCTGTTTTCAGCGTGAGTGTATCTCTATCCACGTTGGACAAGCTGGAGTCCAGATTGGTAATGCCTGCTGGGAACTCTACTGTCTGGAGCACGGAATCCAGCCCGATGGCCAAATGCCATCAGACAAGACCGTCGGAGTTGGAGATGATTCCTTCAACACTTTCTTCAGTGAAACTGGAGCCGGCAAGCACGTTCCTCGTGCCGTTTTCGTCGACTTGGAACCTACTGTAGTCGGTAAGTGATTTTCAAATGTAAATGTTTTAATGCAATGCATCCATTTTGGTCCAAAAATAGAGCATGCCATGTCATATCCCCTGCCGCAGTAAGTAGCTCACTCTTACTGGAGATTCTATTTTTAATCGAATTCTCACTCCAGATTTATGTTGGAACAACCCATCTTAAGGTTAAAGCATCTTTTCACGAGTTCCATATTACATTCAAGCTCAAAACTGAAGTTGAAAGTTGCGTAAGACTACATAAAGATGTAATTGCATACATTTGTTCAGCTCTTCGAGGAATAATGTCATGTTAGCTTGCATCTGCATGGCTACGGCTCATCCCACTATAGCAGTTTTCTATAATTTATCTTCATAATCAATTGTAATTAATATGACGTTGGCAGTCGTTAAGAGTGTAGTGGCTTCAAGCGCGTCCTGCAAAACAAACTCATTTATTTCCTCAGCCTCCTAACATGCCCATTTACGTAGTAAGTAATTTTACAACATTCAACAATAATGACTTCAGCTCAGAGCCATTTTGCCTTCTAAAATAAATAACAAGCATGACATCACCTAACATTCCAAATATGGTGATGCAAGAAAATCAAGCGAGATTATCTTTTGTCGGGCGTTACAAAATAAAAGTAAATATAAAAAATATTTCATATTATGCATGCAAGATGTGCGACATACATGCATACATGCTTATTATGAAGGAGGATTATTTCACGTCACACTTTGAAGTTGCATTTATGCTGTTAGCTTTTTGTTAAAATGGAAGGATTATTCTCATCAAGTCGCTGCAAGTCAAATTATTTAGCCAGTGCCAGATAGACATGTAATTTAGATTGCTAAAAAGCGAGGTCACACTAGTATATTCATATCGTAATTATCATTCAAGCCACTCTGATATGTTCCCCACATAAATTCTCGTTCTTTGATGAAGCTGTTTTCATTTCACCTTTTGCTCGCAGGTGAACTGAAGTGTAAAAACCTTGTATTGTAATTCTCTTTTAAACAATTCACTTGCACATGTTGTTCTTGTTCCGTATTTGGAAATGATTTCGTGATTCATCATCATCATCATTCGACGATGAGCAGAAATGTGTGGGCAGTACAATGAGGAGATTCATGTTATGAATTTTACAACACTTCCACTGCTTCTATTCAAAAGCTGTGATAATAACATTAAAAAGATAAACCCGTCCATTTTGAATACTTTGATTGCTTGAAATAGTAAATACTCTCTGAAAGTATCTCTTGTAAAAATCCCTTCAAAGAACTTAAACTAGTATTTATCATAGTACGATTACGGATTTGCCGTGGTACTTTTGAACATGATTTAATTTACCTGATTGCAGTGTTGAGAACATTGCAACTGATAAGAGAGTATTGAAAATATGGTTTTACTAGAAAAATAGTTTTATTTGAAATCTCTAATTTTCTTGTAGTTTCATAAATTCATTTATTGATAGTGAAGTTGAGTCCTGCAAACCTTTGAACAATTTGTTAGGGTTTGAATGGTTAGTGAAGGCGATTTATCTAGGACATCATTTTTACTAACAAAAGTGAATATGACAGATGCTGTAGGGGAAAGTAACATTTGCCATAAATGGACATGATTTCCATAAAAGGTGTAAATCGCAGTGGGTTTTGCCATGTGCAGCCCTGAATCCATGAATGCTTACTTCTCATATAATGAGCATGCTCCACAGGGAGCATGCTCATTATATGCTTACTTCTCATATAATGAGCATGCTCCCTGTGGAGCTAATTAATGATGGAACTGATGGGACATTGTGAGCTACATAATGGTATATTTATGACGTGATATACGGCACTGTTCCTACCTCTGTGGGCGCATGATGCTTAACTGTGAATTTCCAACATTGTCATAATGTTTAATTATAGTATTGCGCTATTAACTCAAGGAAGTGCGGATTATAAGCATGATAATGGCATGGCATGCAAGATTTTTCTACTCCAAAATTATTGATAATATCTCTTGCATACGAATTAGCAACTAAACCATGTTTGTCCTTATAACTAATAGATGAAGTCCGCACTGGAACCTACCGCCAACTGTTCCACCCTGAACAACTCATCACTGGAAAGGAGGACGCTGCTAATAACTATGCTCGTGGGCACTACACCATTGGAAAGGAAATCGTTGACTTGGTTTTGGACAGGATCCGTAAATTGGCTGATCAATGTACTGGACTCCAAGGTTTCTTGATCTTCCACTCCTTCGGAGGTGGCACTGGATCTGGTTTTACATCTCTCTTGATGGAAAGACTCTCTGTGGACTATGGAAAGAAATCCAAGCTTGAATTCGCCATCTACCCAGCCCCACAAGTATCTACTGCTGTCGTCGAGCCATACAACTCCATTTTGACCACCCACACCACATTGGAGCATTCCGACTGTGCCTTCATGGTCGACAATGAAGCAATATATGACATCTGCCGCCGTAATTTGGACATTGAGAGACCCACCTACACCAATCTTAATCGTCTCATCGGTCAAATTGTATCCTCAATCACCGCATCCCTTCGTTTCGATGGTGCACTCAATGTGGATCTTACCGAGTTCCAGACTAACTTGGTGCCATACCCACGTATCCATTTCCCATTGGTTACATACGCCCCTGTCATCAGCGCTGAGAAGGCATACCATGAGCAACTTTCCGTTGCTGAAATCACCAATGCCTGCTTCGAGCCAGCCAACCAGATGGTAAAATGTGATCCACGACATGGAAAGTACATGGCTTGCTGCATGTTGTACCGTGGTGATGTCGTCCCCAAGGACGTCAACGCCGCCATTGCTACCATCAAGACCAAGCGGTAAGTTTAATTACATGCCAGTAGTAGTAGTATACAGCCGGAAATGCTTCAGCATAATGAAAATGTCATGCTTTTGATTGAGAGGAAATTTGACAGATAAGCAATTAATATTATTTGATTTATTGAACTTTCTATAAACAGAACCATTCAATTCGTCGACTGGTGTCCAACTGGTTTCAAGGTCGGTATCAACTACCAGCCACCTACCGTTGTCCCAGGAGGTGATTTGGCAAAGGTTCAACGTGCTGTTTGCATGTTGTCCAACACCACTGCCATTGCTGAGGCATGGGCTCGTCTTGACCACAAGTTTGACTTGATGTACGCCAAGCGCGCCTTCGTCCACTGGTAAGTACTTTCCATACATATAATAATAATGTTCCAAAATTGTTGGAAGCGATATGGAAATTATTTTGAAAGAAAAGCGGATTAATCATGACTTTACTTCTTATTCTTTTAGGTATGTCGGTGAAGGTATGGAAGAAGGTGAATTCTCTGAAGCCCGTGAAGATTTGGCCGCTTTGGAGAAGGACTACGAAGAAGTCGGCATGGACTCCGTTGAGGGTGAAGGAGAAGGTGGAGAGGAATATTAAACCTCCTCACCATTCATGCAGCTGTTCAATTTCATATGCCCTGCTGAAAAAACTTATGATTCCATTTTGTATTAAGTTTTCAATATTGAAATCAAAAGTAATTTCTTTTTAAAAGTTTATAAATTTTTGTAGCTTTGCTATTAATGACATGAACAGCACTGACTAACGTCAGCCAATAAATTTTGAATATTGCAATGACAAATTTTCTCAATTCTGCATAAAATTCTTTTAAACTATCTCAACCAAAGGAACCATATGTCTACGGTAGACAGCTCATCATTATCATCATGCTGCTTTAAATCTAGACTTGTGTACGCCATGAAAAAATATTCCAGTGCACTATTGTTAACTCTTCAGTCTTTAGCTTTTGATGGAAGGTTGGAGGTTTGCTTCAAGCGCCATCATTTACCAAATGGTTCGTTCTCACGCTCATCACTCCTATAAACCAGTTAAAACTAATCAATAAGTGACACTTTTTGAAGTATACATACCTAGATCAAAATGATTTGATCATCCCTCAATCTTATTTAGTTATCTGACATCAGACAATTTCTCCATGTCATACTCACCTCTTGCCTCTTGTGGTAATAACCTTGAACTTTGCAAACCATAGGGTCTGCATATACGTAGTGGTGCACCTATTCTCAAAATATTGTCTATTGATGATCCATAAGTCATCTTCTAATGTATGTATGGAATTCCAGTTTCGATCAAAAATGCAATTTTCGGGCAAAGCAAATCAATCAGACTCACCAAGCCTGTCATAAGTCATCTCTTTGCCTTATCGCGTCAATGTAAGGGTCTTTCATTCATGACCATTGTTCATACAAAACATGTCATTGTCATAAAGCCAAGAGCCGAGGCTAAGGTAAATCAGAGAGACATTGAAAATAGCTAGCACACAAGGTGAACAGCTTAGTACCCTCTTATCTTGTGGAACGTAAAGTCGACAAAATGAAGACTTTTAAATCCAAAATAGGATATTTTCAGGAAGAGGTTCCTATTCATTTTGTTCAATTTTCAGAAATTATTTCAGCAATTAAACCGTTTTTGAATGTTTCTAGAGTATTTGGTATGCCTGCTTTTTCAGTTGTTGAAAATGTAGTCTCCAAAGGTGGCATATTTACATTTTTTGGCCTTCTCAATCTATTTTTCTTATTAAACCAGATATTTTTATTTGCTATACGGCTTACACGTGGAGAAGACTTCATTAAAACTTCAGGCCCTTCCTTGCTGATGAGACTGCATGTGATATGTATTCATATTTGGTGTATTTTCTATTCCACGAAGCTGGGAAAGGTGTTGCAAAACTCAATTCTAGTGGAAAATCGGATAAATAAAGTGTATATTGGGAAGACCTTCGACTTCTCACATCCATGGCTTCTTCGGAGGAAATGCATAATCTGGACAATCTTGTTTGTGATTATTGGATTGGGACTGACAGTGAAAGTATTTCCTGTAGACATTATCATTGGCAAAAAGAGTTTTGCCGAAGCGTGGGAAAATTACGGTGAACTGTGCGGATTACCACAGGATGCTTTGTTTCATCCCAGTGTTGTTAGCACGTACTGCCTTTTCATGGAAATAGCAACCAACTTTGTGTGGCTGTTTGGAGATATGTTGTTGATAATTTTATCTGTCATCATGGCTGAGGTTTTCAGGAGGATCAATGAAAAGGGGATAAGGAGAGTAGACCCGACACAGCTAACGTCCACTGAAATTGATTTAATCAGGGAGCATCATGGACTTATATCAAAACTAGTAAAGGTAGAATTTGTATTTTATGTCCGTGATCTAGCTGGATATAAATATGTTGCATTGTGGTTTACAGAGGAACATGATGCTTTTTTCGGAGTTTTTGTTTTAATGTCTGGCTAATTTGTTGCATTAGGACTTTGATGACGCCATTGCAGCGTTAAATTTAATTTCTCTTGGCTTTAATGTTGCCTTTTTGGTCGTTGGAGCATATTCAGCCATCACACTGCGAAGTCGGGATCGAGAAAGAATGAAGAATGTGCTAACAAAGCTGTACTGTAAACTTGGACTTTGTGCAGCAAAATTAGCTTTTGGGCTCATTGCTGCATCACGTTTACATCATAATGTAAGCTTAAAACCTTTGAAGTTTGATATGGGATTGCTTTCACTTTGTACATACTAGTCGTAATCATGCATATTGTGAATTACTTGTGTGCATAAACTTATGAAAATATTTAGAACAAAATACTCATACATTTTTAAATATTCTTTTTATTTAATTTTTAAAACGAGATCCAGTTAGTAGAAGTAAAATCTAAGTCGCTTCGCTTAGCCCCAGCATGCAAATAATACTAACATCGTAATTTTATGTAAACGCTACAATAAACCTTATAAAGAATTACTAAAATTTACTGGAGGTTAAAACATCAATGGGATGCTACTGAATAAAAGTATGATTGGATTTGTCTAATACTTTCCTTTAGGCTCACCAAGGAATCTCTGATGTCAGATCGTGGCCCATGGCACGTGAAGTTCAAGATTTCACCATAAACAATGGCCGTGCGGCAGTTGTAAGTTTGGAATGCTAGTGCAGTAACACTTGCAGTTGATATTTTGTCAAATACATACTTATCTTTGTACAAATAATTATTCCAACAGATTCATGCATTTCTTGCCCAACTCTCCAAGCCAAATATTGGGTTTACAATCGGAAAATTGGTTACAATCACTCCAAAGCTGTTGGCTTTCACTGTACTCGGAGTTGGCATTTTCTTTGTTTTTGCAAGAATTACAATCTCTTCTTGTTCTCGAGCCCCATCAAGAGGTTAAGCTTTTGATTCCAACGATCTGCTATTAGATTTGGATTTGATGAAAAGTGTACAGTTAATCGGTCATGCTTGTCATTTGTAGATATTTATTTATGGTTGTCTCTTTTGCCTTTTTCGAAGTATATTTTGCTTTTGCAATATATCAATTTCCAGCCAAATACTGGTCCTACACGTTATGTCAGAGCCCTGCAACCCATCATTACCTGGCGTAAGTCAATTTGTAATACGTATTTATGTGTCATATTTGATAAATATATTTATTCTAAATATTAAATAGCTCTATTTCTATTGTATATATCAGTGATATGTAGTAATGTAGTAATATTTAGAAACTCGATAGCATAGTATTACATATACAATGTACAATATAGTACATATTATTTAAAACATGCGAAAGGACTCACACAACAAGGAATATTCTATTAAATTATCGCACTTAATTTCATTTATTCCTATATCACACAAAAATTAAGCAGAAAACCCTTTTAAAAGACAATTACTTTACTATATATCGTACAAACTATGTACCTACTTTTGTATCGTGAGTATGATTCCCGAAAAACACTCGGAAGATATCTTTTGAGAATACTTTTTCTCACTAATGAACAGAATATCTTAGATTGATCTGATTTCTGATCTATTGAAAATTCAAACTTTTCATTTGAAAATTACGCATGCCTTGTAATTTACAGTTTGAAGTACATAACCTAGGTCAGGTTAATACAGCACACAACTAGCATCATCAACAATCAATCGGTTGATAAATAAATAAAACTCACGGGATGATGGAAACACTTCCAACAATGTGCATTTTTTCACAAATACTGTGTTGAAGATTGATTGTATCAATTTACAACAGTTCAAATTACTGAATTTTTATAAAATATTACTATGTACTTGGTTTCATATATTTTTATTATGGTAATCATTGATACATTTGTAATTTTTGTCATCAAATAGTGTACATAAATGCTCCACAAAGATGTGTAGCGAGCGGAAGGGCTATCAGTGTTATATAGCAGTGTAGATGTGTTTTCATTAAAACAATCTAAATTTATTATTTATGTATTCGATTTATTTTAAATAAAGTAGGTAATAATATATGACTCTGGCCTTCTTAACTAATGGAATGATTTGCCTGGAATCTTCATTCATGTATGAAATCTACAAAAGCAGCTACCCTATAATGGCGATATCTACCTTAGACTCGCAAATAAAGCAAGTAATTTGTTTCCAGAAAGCATTACTGTCAATATTTGCCACGGGCCAAAACTTTTATGGCAAATGGCTCACCTAGTTTAGGCCACTATGACAAGTGCATAAACGGAAAGCACGCTACTGCAATGCAGCTCTTATTAAACAACTGAATCACACATTGGAGACATTCCCATTGACTCCCTGCCACCGTATTTTTTAATCATAATAAAATGCATAAATCATAAGATGTACAACATCACTATCGGATGCTGATATTAGTTGATTTATTTCCCCTTATATATAATAAAATGTATTCATGTATCATTTATTCTATTTTTGCAACAAATCGAATTGCAAGTAATTTGATGTCAACAGAATTGGAACAATAACTGGTAGCATCTTTATTACTCGCAATTTTAAATCTGCTCATGGCACTAATTTTCTTTGCTGGTAACAGCATATGCATAGAAGTCAGGACGAAGACTAATATGCATTCAATACCTCAACGATTATAGTTAATACACAAATTGCTGTACTACTACAATTTTTTAAACTTCTAAAAATGTATATGCCTACGTGAATTATACATTCGCTCACACTAAATTGTTTTCATTGTTTCCCCGCACCTTTAGATAGGACAAAAACGTAGCATTAGTTTCAATTTTAAGGCTAAAAATTTAGTTTTGGTTGTTGAATTTTTGAGATGAGCACATTTCTACCATTCCACGGTATTTCGTATATCAATTAATAAAGTCGTAAAAATTTTGTGAATCTAAAAGGAATAAAACTGTCATTTATTATGCAAAGCTAAATTTAGTGCATCCCTTCAATGTTGGTATGCTTATCTTGTATCTCGTATTCTTTGACTTGAAAATCTGCTGAGATATATCAATAACAATGACAATAATACACAAAGCTTTATATGCCTTTATTTAGGTCAAATGTATCTGAACTGAACTACGAACTGTTTTTCATACTTCCCCGAACCATCATCAATTCTTAATTTTTTTCTTGTTCACTTAGATATTGTTTCAGTTTCAATTTGACAAAGAACAATGACTAAAAGCAATCGCTTTTATCCTAAATATCATACCTCGTGTTTAACTATAAGTATGCTATTCCCATTACAACGGTTGCAAATATCGTGATTGGATCGTGGAGGAAAAATTGGTCGCCAGTGAAAGCTGATGATAATTTATGTACCTACACGAGTCAAGAATTTTCATTATTTCAGCACTGGAAGGATTCTTTCGTGATCAGACGTGGGTGGGAAGTACGAAGCCAAACAAATTTCCAACCGACAAGATAACATAGCTTAGCTCCCTTGGTATTGGCAAACCTACGAGTTCTTGCTTTGACGAAGTAAATATAGACATCTTACTAGCCACATGTGTCCTTACTTTTCCGTTTCACCAGCTCCAGCAACAAAAGTGTTCATAAAAAACTAAGATTTGAAACCTAGCGAATACGTTGATTTCTCGCTCGTTTATACGCAATACGCAATGGCTTCCGTTTCATTGATGTGAACACTGCAGTGTTTATACACAAAACACATACCTAAATACTATTTACAGTTGAGACATTTTCAAAAGGCATACTGTGGATAAATATCTGATTTAATGTACGTATTATGTATCGAATCCATACTTCCTTCTCGGTTTCGTTGATAGCATGGAGAACAACTCAATGCACGACTGTTCAAGCAAAAACTAATGAGCCTTCCTTGTCACAATAATCATCGCATTGACACGCCTTCTTAACGCACAAGAATTCCTGTTTTCACTTTTTTATGGTAAAAAACAATTTTATGAGCATTGGGTTTGTAGAAAAAAGTATGAACAATGTACTCCATTGCACTTATTTTGTATACATGAAGTTATGCATGAAAATCTTGAAACTCCTAATTATATGTCATACTTTCATACAAAAGAACTACACACTTTCGAGTTTTAAAGCTGATTGTGCAATCTTGTTGCATCTTCTTGAAAATCAAAATTGTTATCGACAGTGCGGTTATCCGTGTCGGCTGAAATAGACAGCTTTAAGTACAATCGTGTTGATTATTGATTTCGTCTTGATTAACCTCTTCGAGAATGCTCAGCATCTGCAAATCTATCAGTAAAATCTTGTGACCAGGAGGTAGAGTTTGTAATGTTTCAACGATTGCATTCCCAGCTAGCACCTTTTTGGTTGTGTAATATACTATAAGATATATAGGATCAATGCATCTTAAGTTTGTTGTTGAGATGATATCGAGTCGAAAGTATACGTTCGCGAAAAAAAACAAGCAATAAAATTTGAAACGACAGAAATGTTTTCATGTGCTTTTGCGAATTTGCAATGAAATGAACCAACGATACTGAGCATGAACTTTGACTTGTCGCTATAATAAATTAAATCATCCAGATCCGAGTTAAAAGGAATGTCTTTTCAATCAGTGTTAAAGATGAAGATCATTTTTGGTTGGACACATGAATGATGTTGTGATAATCTGCTTTCAATGCTTCAATTCAGTGTAACCAAATAATTACCGTAAAATCCCAAATAGACGCCCCGGCGTCTATTTACTCCGCCGATTTTTTAGATCATAGACGCCGGGGCGT
>JAQIXX010002929.1:0-21928 GCA_034700605.1 Willowsia nigromaculata
GGAGGGAACTAGTCGGCCAAAGAAGATATATAGGGTGGTCCTAACTGGAGGTAAGATTCCTTTACGTTTCATTTGCAATAAGTAAGCATATATGAAGAGGAAACTGGCACGGGGTCACAAGGGGTCAATCATCACGACAGAAATGAGCTGTCAAAGAATTTTAAGGAGGGAATCATTCTTACAGCAACCTACTTTTTCGCTCATCTTCGGTTAATGGCATGTATCCTCTGTTGTTTATGTAAAGTGTTTCCCATAAAAATGTCCATGGTTCATATAATGATAGTTCATACGTAAATTATATACTCACATAGGCATGGACTCACAACAAGTTCCAATCCCATCACTCATCTTTATCTCCCCTTTTCCGAACATTTAGTTTCGAACTATATGGATCATACCTAAGTCTACAGTACATGATCTCCATTCATTACGACGAACTGCATGTCATATAAATGCAGTCTATAATGATAATGTGTGATTTGTTTCTTCTCTGAATACATTTTGTTGTTTGGCAGAGATATTTGCATCTATTTTGTTGGCATGGCTCATAATAAAATTTGGGGTAATGACATGACTCACAAGAGGAGAGTCACAAGTTGCTATCCCGCATCATCAAATCTCTTGACTGGGGAGATGCAGGGTTGCCGAAAACGCTGCATATTCAAAAACAGAAATAAATTATGCCTTGATAGCTTACGCAATATATCAGATTCTTTAAAAGTTATCGTTTTGGAACCCTGTACAGAGGAGAGCGAGGCTGATGGCTTGGAAGCAAATTGTAGAAATAATTAGTTTTTTTCACGGAAAAGGATAATAATAAAACTCTTTTCCGATTCATTCATCAAAAAATACTACGAAACGAGAGAAGACGCAACATGAAATAGGAATGACGACGATTTTTAAAGGAATTATGCGAAAGTTGGAAGTAAAACGTGTTGTTTGATGACGAGGATTGTAAATAAGATGATGTAAATTTTTAATGATATGGCTGGCTAGCCGTTTTTTTCCTTCTGGTTTTTCCTTTTTTAATGCTGTCGTGGCCATACTGAAATGAATATCGAGAAGATATACCATTTGTTTTGTTTATAATGATTAGGAGAACAATGGCACATGACTTCCGGTCCTATGAATCATCTTTAGTAATGATAGTTGTTTCATCTAAAATACATTTTTTGGATTTGGAAGGGGAGGCCGGTTAATTTCCAAAGGGGTTTTTCGATTATTATGGTTCATAGAGTTTACAAGCTAAATTTTTGCTAATTTTCTTGCTATTGCGAATCGAGTCTATTAACCTTTCATACAAGAAATAATCAATAAACTTGCCTGTTTTTACAAGAAAAAATGTAGCATTATGTTTTTCAAAACATTCAAAAAATTTGTAATGCCATAGTTCCAAATATTGCCAACTAACCATTCTATTACTGCTATCGCCATCACTACTCACACGACTTATCTTGTCGTCATTGTCATCGTCATGTACATATACATATTCAATGATAGTAGAACACGTGACCTTGCAAAAAAGCAAACCACAAGTAAAAACTGGAAACCATATAAGAAAAGTCAATACTTCATAATTATTTTTAAATTAGTTGAGCCAAAGCCATCAAATGAACTCAAAATGACAGAGACCCATGCAAGATTTCCTTTCTTCAATTGATAGAGTTGGAGAGTGAACCTTGACTTTAGCACGAGTGTATATTCAGTAGGTTGCATTGAATCAGAAATAGGTAGTAAGTAGTTGTTAGCTGTTGACATTTTGCATTCAATTCCAAGAGACAAAACGAGAGAAAGTAAACCCCTGTATTATTATTTTAAAGTCAAGGGCATTTGCTTTTGAATTCAAATGGCATACAGTGCGCTACACGATATTGAAGTTTGAACAAAGAACAACTGCATAATAAGGATTTTGAAAGTATTGAGAAACTTGGGAATTTGAGTAAACTGTTGTTGTAATTCAGGTATATGTACACGGTTTACTACCATTTTATACGATTTTCGCTATGGGCTATATAGAATAATGGTGTTTAGCTACAGAAAATGGAGCAGCATTAAATATTTTAAGGGCTGTAAATATTGACTTGTCAAATATATGAGCCGAGTCAGACGAAAAAAACACATTAAAACAATAATATGATTAGAAACATAATATTCTACATATTCTGCTGACTACTGACAGACAAGTGGATAGTGGATATTAAATAATTATTCTTGAGCGCACCCACTGCTTGACAACCGTATAATTTATAATAGTAATAGCAGTGTTTGTGCTCAGCATATAAATCAATTAAAGAGTATTAGGAATGAAACAAGACGAATGAAGTAGTCACTGTCAAATAGAAATAATCAAATTCCAAAATTCCAGAAAACTATATTAACGCCCTACTTCTCTACTCCTCTAAAAATTATTCAACGTGCCGGCTATAGTTTCTTCTGCTTTTATTCATCAAGCAAGTCATTAACTTGTCATTCCCTACTATTTGAGAAGATTAAAGCCATAAAATTTGCATAGTCAAGGCCGACCATGAACAACTTGAGAATCATCAATTAAAAATGAAATCGTGCTCTCACTTATATTCTCAATACGCCCCAAAATGTCTAATGTCCATTCCTCCAGTGAAAAATACTGAAAATGAAGCATCCACTATACAGCTAATATTTTCCTCCTACACATTTTGACGGACTCATTCATAAGTCATGAATGAGTGTATAAATCTTCATCCTCGTGACATTGTATTGTATGTCCATATCTATAACTTTAAGTTAAAGTCTTTAACCATCTTAAAAAAAGGAAGTCAAAAGTAAGGAGAAAAGCTAGACGTGTAAGATGATGTTACAAAATTAATCCCCTTTTTCTCCTTCAAATGGTGTCCATTTTCTTCTCGTCGTGTTCTTCTATTTCTTTCCTCGCATTCTCCTTTTCTGATACAGAATACTATCTTCCTTGTCAGCAGAGTGCTAGAATTCCAAGACAGACAAATAATGACACACTATCTGATGTCGTTTTTCAGATGATCAAAACTATAAACTAGATTTGTACTACTGTTGTGGGTTATGTGACTATAATTGCATGCTCCTCTTTCTGCTCTGTTAACCATCGTCTCGCCGCTCCTCTTTATTTCATTCCTTTGAAAAAAAAAATGTTTTGATGGTTTCATCTTTAAGATTATCAGGAAGCACTACATTCTTGGGTTACATTTCTATATTAGTGTGTAATGTATGAAATTTATCAATGGGTAAGATGCCTACATACAAATATACAATGCGTATACATATACTCCCATAAAACCGAATGATCTTTATCATTAGGGCTCTTGCGCTATTATATCTATGTGTTTTCATTATTCTTCCATTACTCTGAAACGAAAGTCGTTAAAAGTGAAAGGTAGAATTGTCTGTCTTGTCGGTTTGATTAGTTTGTTATTGTTTAGCTTTCTTTTTGTCTGGTCAGTGGAGACTTGGGAGTAAAGAGAGTCGGGAAGTTCTTATTGCCAAAAAGGGCGAACTAAACTGAAATCTTGTCTTTTGAAACTATTCCTCTATAATTGCTAATATTAGAAGCAAATAGGTGAGTATGAAAGTTACTAGGGAAGGTCTGCGAATTGGAGAGGAGCAGATCATAAAGATTTTTTTAAGAAAGAAAAGTTTTCTAATTTCATCTCCTACTCGCTCCGCCCACACATTATTAGTTGAAAGAGAAACGCGAGCGAAAGATAAAAATAAGTAGTCTTTCATTCTGCATGAAAACTATCTCTTTCCATTGATTTAACAAATATGACGGCAATCAGGGAACCGAGGCACACGAGTTTCGTTTTTTTATGAATAAAGATGATGGGCGGGATGCGATAATAAAAATGATTCGCTTTTTCGTTAAATTTCTCGCGTTCTCTTGACTTTGAATAGTTTAGATGAGCTTTTTTGGTGTAGGTAGTCTTGCAGCTTCGTGTAGGCTTTCCTTTGAGAAAAAAATTCATTCATATTTTGTCTTATGCATAGGAAGGAATAAATTATTTTAGCACCTCGACGTACCCCGTACCACTGAAAAAATCATCTTTACTTTTCTGTTCATTTCATTATCGATTTCTCTGCGTTAAACCATCAATTCATGTTTTGTTTAGTCGAAAGTCATTTTCAGTCGGAGGAAAAGTCAAATAAAAATATTTTAGGTCATGGTCAACGTAAGAAGCGTGTCTACTTTTCTATTTGGAAGGGATTGAAAGAATCAAATATAAATGAGATGATCTCATTGAAAGCAACAAAGAAAATAATCAAATCTTTTTTTGAATACCAGCGTGTTACTATAAATGTATTGTATGTCGACCCTGATGAAAAGCTATCAAGTATTTGTGTGATTTTCTTTCATCTTTTTGTCCAAAAGGAAGTTCCAATTCTTCAGATTTTTTTCATTTTCTTTTTTGTGGCCAATTCTCAACATGAAAATGGGTGGAATTGGCAGGACAGGCTTTTGTACTTTGAACAGTGACGTTGTTGGCGTTGTGGCCGTTATTTAAACACTTGATGCGTATATTAAGAAGAATCGACATTTAAAGCATGTTTCCTTTTGTTGGAGGAATACTTCCAAATATTTCATCTTGCTTTTGTCTATATATTTTCCGTTCCAACAACTCCAATTATCACACCACCAGCAACCAGACATAAAACGAAACTAGAAGAGCAGAGCGACAGTTAGAAAGAGACAGACTGTAAAGCATGTGGTCTTAGGTCAGAACAACAAGATGAGAGACAAGAAAGGATGTGGAGGGAGAATGAATAAGGAGGAAAATAGGGATATGGAGTAGAGTTTGTAGTAGTGGCAGTATTAGTAGCAAAATAAATAATTTTTCTCTTCTCTATTCTCCGACACAACTACGTGTCATGCTTTATCACCCACTACCACACATCTTCTTACAGCTCATCACAGATCAAGAGAAGTACATCGAATATATTACTTTTTTGCCAATTCAACCATGTACTGAGGAGATTTCCATAATGTTCGTTTCGAGTAGACCGAGTCTTTAGAGAGGGCAAACTAATCCCGTGTTCATCTTCTTTATTCTGCCAGACGAATTGACTATCTAAAAATAGATCTTTCGGTGGTGGCAGTGGTAGCGGTGGTAAAAGTTAGAATCTACATGTAAGTTTTGCATGTTGTTGTTGTCTTGCTCTCTGTGACGTGTAATTCGCAAAATATATTAGCATGTATTATCATGACGCTAAAGGCAAGGTACAGGTTTGCAAAAACAATGTCTCTGACGACAGCGTGTCTCGTACTTTTGATCTCATTTTTCCCTTCAGGTTAAGTCTTCTGAGCAATCCGAAAACTCACATTTTCAAAAGGGTTTCTGACATTAAAAAACCTGGGGTGGTTAACATGAAATGTTTCTGCAAGCCTGGTTGTTTACAGTAGATTATATGCATTTTAATAAATGGTAATGATGAAAACGGATGAGATGAGCTTTTACCATGCATCCTTAATTAATGAGCTTGCTTTCTCTTTCCGGTTTAAAAAAATTGTCTGTGGCAAGTAATTAATAATTAATTTGTTTGTAGTTTACTGCCCTGTCAGGTAATTTAAACTTGGTCGTTTTCTTCGAAAACTTTTGTTTTGATGTAGATGAGCTCGGAGAGTTTTGGGAACAGAGCAATAATTTTGAATTATGCTGTTATTATGAAAATGGAGGTAGGATTAGTATACATTTGAGCAACTTTGACTTTTTCCCCAACAACCTATTTATTACAAGGGTGTATGTACGTTGTAGTCACGGGAAGGGAATATTTATGTGTGCTTTTTATGGATTTATAGAAAAGCACGTGCCAAAACACTAGAGGAGGATGTGTGAATGAAAATAATGACGATGAGGCGGAAAGGAGGTTGAAAAAATGGAGAAAGTTGTTTTCCAATCCAGAAAGTTCGAAACTCATAAAAATATAAATTACACAACCCATACCAACAAACAGTATTACAAGCCGTTGTTTTGTTCAGATGAATGCCAATTGGAGGTTGACGTTTGCTCTTTCTCATTTTCTGTGTCGCTTGGGGAATGCGGAAAATTCCGCTTTGAAACTTGTCGTATGAGATGAGTTTAGCAGGTAGGCACAATGAAAGCGTTGTTGTGGAGCCAGCAAAAAAAAAACCATAAATTTTTGCAAAACTTGATAGATATATGAGTATTCTAATGTCCACATTCCACAACATTTTTATTTCATATCTGAAATATGTATGTGGGCGTATTCACATAAATCATCCACAAATAAATGTTTAGACTATCTTGTCGTTTTGAAGTAATTAAGTACGTTTGGGATCTAGATGCAATTAATTATTTTTAGTAGGCTGATCTTGTGAAAAGTCATAAAAGTGTTGAAGATTCAAGTCAAGTATTTTTCCACAAGGAGTATGCATGCCAAAAACAATTTGCAACTTTTTGTCATTGAAAATTCACAGATTCTCATCTAATTCATTTATTCCAGTTAATAAATTGCTTTGTTTGCATGTTTCCTTTTGGCACTCAAGGTTTTCTGCAATATATTGGTGTAGCAATACAGTACAACTTCCCAACTAAGAAATTAAGAGATATTATCTTGATTTGTCACTTTATGGTCTCCATTCAACTCCAAGACGTCTGTTGTTCTGGAAGAATGCGCTTCACATGGCAAAGTTGACAATATTATCGTGAAAATATATCAAATTTCGTATTATATTTAATGATGCACCTTATTACCGTATACAATTGAGTTATTCTGGGGCGTTTTCAGGAATATAGTATACTCAAGTTTCACGCTCTCTTGTTGATGCATTTAGTTGTCGGGGTGGTTAAAATACTGGTTTTGAATTTTTAAAGTCTAGCTCCAATAAAGTATTAAAATTTAATATTTAATTACAGTAATAATTACTCTACCCGCATATCAAATGACATTTTTCTTTGATTCCGTAAAGCACAATGCAAGTCGCTCGAGAATTAAATATGACGTAGACCTAACAAGAAAGGTTTTAACAATGTATTGGTTTTTTAATATTTTAACCAATTTCATTACGACATTTCCAAATATTCCACTAGATCATGTGCATTTTTGCGTGCATCATTTCACCTAGTATTTTTACACCAGCTAAAGTCTGCTTCTTCTAACTTTATGTTATGCATGTCTGTCAACAAAAGAAGCATGTGCAAATCCTGCAAATACTATGTACGCAGCAATAACTCTTTTCTTGCGACTTTCTTCTTTTCTGCCTGTTTGGTTGTTGAGAATCGCAACTTGAGATTGAGATAGAAACATGCATATGAAATTAGTCGAACTAAATGTGTGATTGAATATTGGCAAGTTCCCAGAGAGAGCTCATATCGTTAAAAAAATATCCAACAAATGTGTACACATGCGATAATATGCAATTCACATATTCACATCCCTATATTTTCATCTTCCCCCCTGCCCATCAGCTCAAGTATCAGCTCAGCTCATTCTCTCTGAGAGGAACCACAAATATTTTTATGCTATAAGAGATGCATACATGCATGAAAAATTTGTTGTCCCCTTTTGTTCTTCTACTTCATCAAGTCATTCCCTACAAACAAAAGAGACTAAGAAGTTGTGGCTTCCGTCGACATGCCATTTCTTCTCATGATAATTTGATAAGACTGTATACGAAGCATGCGATATACCTTCTTGGAACGTCTTTGGTGAAGAACGCAAGCCAAAAAGCCAACTAACCACGGCTGATAAAAAATATGTTTGAATGTTGATCCAATTAGAAGTTCACTACATTATCATCGTAGGGAGAAGTATATAGACAACATGATTTCATCCTCATCTCACAACACATGGCCAAGCACATAACTTTTAGAAATTATCATGATCATGAGAATTTCTGGTAAATGGATCACTTCTGCTTCGTTGAAAACTATTCTCAAAGAAAGGAAGCCCATCAATAATGCAGAAAGCATTTAGTGAAGTATTTTAGCCTTGCTTATTATTAATAGGAATTTTTGCTACAATGCATTTGGCATGCACACGCTAGTCGACTCAATTTGTTTTTGGAAAAAATAGACATGAGAAATGTTACTTAATTACCTGACCAACATGTAAAAAACAAAAGCATGAATCATCAACCTTCTTGTAATTCATAGTGAAATCCTTCTTTTTATGTTCACAGGTCCCTGCGGTGGAAAAACTACGGGTCAGGCTCGTCTCTGCACTTTCTTTGAGAACATGGGATGGAAAGTGTACCGTGTTCCGGAAGCCGCTACGGTTCTCTTGGGGTAAGACACCGTCTGTTTTTGGAATTAAACTTGTAATAATAATAAAAGCAATATTTGTGTTTGCTTTTCATTATTTTATCATTTTTACTGTAAATAAAATATAAAGATAGAGGATGAGATGTATGACTAAAAACTAGAATGAGAAAAATCAACATTGCCAGAAAAACAGAAAACGAGTCAGTGACCTATCCTATGTTTTGCAATTTATACACTTCTTCGTCAAGCCCTCATATTTGAGGGATATGATCAACTTGATAACATGATATTATAGTAAATATTCTTGGCAGCTTTGGCTTATCGTTTCCCGTTTCCTTTCAGCTTCCATCTAAGTCTAAGTCCGACTTACAGAATCGGTGCACTGTGCACAACAACTGAATGATAAACAATTATTACCAGAATAAGGCTCTTGTTCAGTCTGGCTCGGGCTTTAAATAATCTTTGTAAAATAAGCTTAAAGCACAAAACAGGGTTGCAGAAAGACACAAGACTAAAGATGTTATCAAAGATGAGCTTCTATGTAGATATGTATCTTCACTCTGCCAACTGAGCAGCTACATATTGGAGTTTTCGTGATGTAGCAGAATTCCACTCATAAAAGGAATACATTTTGAAAGTCCTCGTTATTGCGAAAATGCTTGTTTGACACAGAAAAACAACATTATATGTTGTCAGTTTACAAAACAGTGTAATTTAATTAATTTGAAGAAAAATAGCTCCTTCCTACCATACTACCATTGCATTATTAGTATTCTTTAAAGCGTTGTCATTGCCATCCTTTCACTCCTATATACCTACGCGAGTTATTTCTCTCTCTGAATTTTGCAAAACAAACGAAAACTTTCACAAAGCAAAATTCAGCATCACAATTGCCTTTGTCGTTTTTCCCTATTGTTGCCTCCCCCGGCGTGCATTTGTCATTTGCAGAGATCCCATGTTGTGCACTTCTGGTCTCTGTGATGATGATCCTCTATGTGATCTTTTGTGATGGGGAAAGTCCTTGTCACAAATTTGCTCTTTTCTTTCTTCTTTAATATCATCCATCACAATTCATTGCGCTGCTGGCCTGCAGAGATGAGATGAAACAACAGGAAGAAGAAAAACATCACATCATGTCGTTGTCTCAAACTCGACTGCGATCTGCTTCATTGCGAAGGAAAATTAATAGATGGATATAGGATCACGAGTTGGGTTGAGAGAAATGGCGAGTGCAAAGTGCAAAACTAAAGCGAGGGATTTCATGAAGAGAAGAGAAAGGAATCACTTTAAACTTTCCTTGAAATATTTCTTGTCTTTATATATGCTGTCGTAAGGATTTAGGTGATTTTCGCACAGCCTTGCAAAATACATAAGGTTTCGCAACCCTGCGCTTATAGCAGAGCAGAGAGTGTCAGTTTATTTTCATGTCATTAAATGATGGGCGCTGACACATTTCATGAGGACGGCTGAACAAGAACAAAGAAGAATGGAAGTGGAGAAAAGCAGTTCGTTCACATTTGGGTGCCACATTGTCTACCACTTCTGAAATAGTGATTCGGAGATATATACTTATCTACAATCTCTTATCAGCGTTTTTTACCACTATTAACTAAATGATTTGATGATGGGAAAGAGTGGAGATGGGAGCGGGAGATTATACGACGATCACGACGAGGATGATGACACAATAAAATAAATTGCAGTCATCATACTTTATATTTTTCTCTTGCTTTTTTTTCTGATTCATTGACTTTTTTAATACTCCGTTTGTTCCAAATTCTGTGAAAACGTAAGATTCAAAAATACATATCCATTGTGTTAGCGCTGATGTGAAGAATAATAATAAAAAATCTATCTAGATTTGGCGACTGATCTGGTTCCTTCTTTTCTCCGTATTGTAGCATAAAATGTGGTTGCCAACTGTGATATTAGGATTTTGTAGAGGATGGAAGGGTTAAGCTATCATTTGTTGATTTTTTTCAACTTTTACTGATCCTCTTCCCTTGTAACAATTAAGTGAAAATTGAGTTGAGGGCGATGACAACATTATGGCAGCGTTGAGCTCATTTCGTTTCCTCCTGAAAAATGCAGTTGCTAGTTTAACATTTATTTAAAGTTTGAATACGGATGGGCTCAAATGTTTTCTGTATGGAATTCTCATAAAAATTAGGGTGTCACTATGTCATGAAAATGGAGCACTTCGCTTCAGCGTATTATTATTGATTGTTTGTCGTTGAGAAATTGACTAATTATCGGACTAATTCTTGAACATTTTTTTCTGTATTTCTCCAGGGGCGGGATCAAGTTTGGCGAACTGAATGAAGCGAATGGTAACCTAAAATATTTTTCTACTTTTATGCTTCTTTTGTCGACGTGTGCGCGCTGAATTTTATTTTCTGTAATGTTGTTTATTTTGTACTGGAGTTGGTATAACTCTACTAATTATGTCTTTACTAGGCTTGATTTATTTTATGGCAATTATTAATTAATATGTGTATATTATTTAATGTAGTAAAATTTTTATGTTATAAAGAGAATAGAATTTTATTCATATTGCATTTATGTTTTTTGCATGTCTTTCATTTGTCGAAATGACGCCTCAGAGTCTGTGGCTCTGAGTGAATTTTTATTCTTCTTGTGGATAATGTAGTAGAGCAACACTAGTAATCTTAATCTCCACACTTGTAACTTCTGTCATGAGAGAATTCGGAAATGTGACCACTTTATTTTATCCGCACTTGTTGTAATGGGATTATACGGTATCAAAACTAATTCTTAAGGAGAGTTAAAGGAAAGCAGAGACAGGCGCGAGAAAGGATATTCATCTCTGTTGAGACGGGGAGAATCCAAAATTTATCAATGTCAGTCAAGCCAAGACACCTAACCAAGAAGAGCTATATGGTCATGAGCAAGATGAATGCATGCAAATATAAGAAGTACGGGAAAACGTCCGTTCCCCTCCCCCTGAGAACTGAATAGCATTCTATTCTTACTGACATTCTTTATCTTCTTCACCATGCAGAAGAGTCGTAAAAATCAACAATTTAAAATATAAAACACACAGTGTAATAAATTGTAATGAAGCGGTGTATCTAAGTAACACTTGTGGACGGATCTATATACTGAATACCTTAATATAATGGGATACTTACGAATTTTGCGATGTTCAATTCATAAATTCAGCACGGACCTCGTCGATTCTCAGTGCTTCTCCGTTAAATTCAAGTTCTATCGGACAGACTGGCAATCCCATAAAGAACAAGTGCAGTCGTAGCTATTGTAGCAGAAGAATAAATGAAGTGGCAGAAAAACAGAAGTACTTTCTTTGATGATAATGTGAAGCACGTGCATATTGTAGAATGATCATCAAATATCAAGCTGCATAAAATATATGTTAGTATTCAAAGAGGGAACTGAGTTTCCAACACCACCACCAGACACAAAGCTCCCATCTCAATCTTTTCAAGTTCGTCAGACTATTGACTTGACTCTGAAAATAAAATTGTGGAAAATCCTTCTCAATCGCTACGTGTGTCTCAGGTCACGGCCAAATGAAGCAAGACCGAAACATACTTTTTCTCCTACTTTGTTCTCTTTTTCCATTAAGCCGAATGAATCCATTTGCATGATGGTGATCGCCAGACTTTTCAATGATATATTTGAAAATTGGAAGCATGCTGGTTTTCATTGCTGAGAAATAAATGTTATGCTTTTTAAAAACCTTGGCAATACCATCCCTGATTATGATGCTTTCCAATTTCGATTCCAGTTTTCTGAGATATCCTTTATTAGTCTGATGATGATGATCATTTAATGGAGTAGAAACAGAAGATTTTCGGCAAATCTAAAAATATTCATAAAAAAGGAGGAGGTAGAGACTGACGATTGACGACATATTGGATTTATAAAGTACTCACTCTTTTCATGCTGAGTTATGCATATCGGCAAATCTTTTTGCAAATGTTTTCTCTGGGCAAAAAAAGAGATGTGATTTCGGTACAGTAGATATTTTTATCGGTTTTATCGACGGAAAAACGGAATCACTGGTGAATTGGACTGCTGGTTTGCTTTTTCTTGTTCCGCTGATGACGACATAACAGCAATAAAAATTGCCTTAAAATCTTAAATAAAAATTCCTTTAAAAATATTATGGATGGGATCCAGACAGCAGCTAAGGATAGTGTGATATTGTAACTGTCAATTATTGTTAGGTACAATTATGTTTTATGAGCATCATGACGGAGGCAGAAATAAATCCTCGTTTCTATTTCTGCAACTTTGCAAGATTTGTCCATGGATTCGTGGTTGCTTGAGGATGAAAAAATTAATCTATTTTGTCACTAAAAACCCTTTCGCGTCAGATGATGATGCAGATGCAGATTGCAGATGCTGCCATTCATAATTTTCAGAGGTTCAAGGTGCTTATTTCTAAATGTTTTACTTTCGCCAATCAAAAGAGGTAAAAAATACCATTGATTTTACATTGGTTTTAATGCTGACATCAGAGCTTAAACAACCAAACTTAAGTACATTTATATGTTCTAGTATTCCTAATTGCGTCTCGTCTGCTTCCTAATGATTGTTTTTCATAAAAATTTACTAGAAATATGAATAAAATTAAGTTTTCTTCTGGTAACTCTCTATTTTATATTGTTATCTATTTATTGTCCTGATGAAAAAGTAACTTATCATAACAGTATCATATTTAACATTTTTCATGCTCTATACTCAATTGGTATTGTGTGTTGCGTGGGTGTATATAATTGAAGAAGAAAGAAGCAAAAGTGCATAGTAATAATGTTTTTATAAACCAGTAGAACATGTCATGTAAGCCAAATAACTGTTTTCCATCCATGTAACAAAGAGAAAAAAGGTATCATCCTCAAATGACTTTTTAGCCGTATTAACTTGTGTGAGGAAGTTTGATTGTAAATTGAGTCATTTTTGTTGGCATTGAACCTCTAAGCATTTTATCATTCGACTAATATTTTAGTGAAAACTTGTCTTGCTTGCTATGTGGCATGTGGCAATGGAATCCTAGTACGATCATTGCTTTACTCACTGGAAGGTAAAAAAAAGTGAGATAAACAAAGTCATTCCACCAAAATAAGCCACACAGTAGATTAACCAACTATCCATAACTTTCCCTATCAAAACATTATTATTATTCCCAAAATGGCAGTATATTGATTAGTGCTGTTCAAGGAATGTGAATGACACATGCCAATGTTATGGATAGGATGTTAAAGGGAGGAGTAGAACTAAACTGATGTTTTAGGGGTGCCTAATGGTAGCCATTTACATTTTTTATTGATTTTTTGTTCGTAAAATCATGATAAAAAGGCATACAGAGAATATAACTGTTAGTACTAGTAAGTTGATTGGCTATTAGCCATTTCTTTGAATAAATGTATGTAAGCTCAGTTGCTATGCACATTTGGATGGATGGCAAATGTGGATTTCTACATATTATTATTATACCTAGTTTTGTAATGCAACCTTCCCAGTGATAATAGAGGTTACCAAAACAACAAAAGTTTGTTCTACGTGAATAATGTGCTATCTCTGTTTAGCCGTGAAATTTGATCATGCCATTTTCATCCTGATTTCACAAAGGAAGGACACGGCCATCTCGTTCCCTAACATACTTTGCTGGGCTGCTTACGATTTGCCATGATTTTTTAACTACACAACTGTTTTATATTGATCTGTCACTTATTTATTGCCTATCAATCAGGTTGCAAAATAAGTGCAATTGCTTTCTCTGACCGTACAGGTTGCAGTTCTATAGTTTAAGAAGTTTATATGCTTTTTGCATTCATGTCTTTGCCAATCAATCATAAAATGATGAAATGTTGTGAATGATCTTGATTGACCGAGAACTTGAATCTACACAAGCATGCATTGATGCATTGCCCAATTCATTTGTATTTTTATCGAGGTCTTTTTTGTGCAATCAAATAACTTTCTCACTGATTGCTTCTCTGTTTTCCTCATCGCTAATGCAAATATTCATTTAAATCTTGCGTATCTGATTCCTTACGTAAACAACCATTGTGATTGCTTTGTTTTTGTTACATCAATACTTAATTTTATTGAAGGATTAGCATTGTCTTTCTTTTCTGAGCAGAAAGAAATAGATTGTATGCGAAACTAGTTTAATTTAAAATAAAGCTTTTTTTTCTTTTTAATGCCGGGAAAATAGTTACTTTCTTCGTGTGCGATGCACAAACACACGAATATTTTTGACCTTGCTCCCTTCGCTCCTCGTGTAAAAAAGTAAGTAAAAAAAAGTAATCCCGGAGGTATCAAAGGGATTATTATATTTTCCTCGGAGGGATTTCATCTTGTGTTCGTTCGTGGTAAAGATGCTTTAGATGACCAGACAACTTTTGCTTTGTGTGGCATATTAGTAGTGGAAAAGTAGTAAGCATGTAATTCTAGATGAGAGTTTTTTCTGCGAATGGAAAATTCTCTGGTAACCTTGATAAAAAATATTATAATAAGGTTTTAGTTGAGTAGTAGCATCATGGGACAAAAATAAAGTGGGATTCATCGATAAATGGAGGGGAACTAGCTGGGATTAAATTTTGATTCAAAGTGGTACAAGCGAGAAGGTCATGAGAAGAATGTAATAATTTCACAGAAGGAAAGTCAAAGTAGTACCGTTGTGGAAATACAGTATCAGGTAGTTTCAGTACATATGTAACTAGGAGCAAACGACTTTTCCATGACGGCGATGACGACAATCAAGGTCTGATTCACCTTCAGATTTTTTTCAGTGAAAGTTTTTTAATTAAAAGGAAAACAGCACAAGGGAAAAATGTAATTTTTGAATAATGATCGTAGCAATAACAGAGCAGGAAAAGGAAGCTTTTGGATCTTTTCAAAAGTTAATTCCAGATGAGAGCCTGTAACCGGCAGAAGGCTCATGTAACAGGTTTATAATATGTAAGAACTTTTCTGTATGATAAAACCTAGCTAAGCAAATCCAAGGTGCCATCAGGATTTTAGAGCTTCCTGTTTGAACTGGACACGAAATTCATTAAAATTACAAAAGTACACAAACAAAGGATAAAATCTAGCCTAATTTTGGAAAAATTAATAACAGCGAATGAAAGTCGGATTGACTTTTTATCCTGACTTTCCTTTTGACTCTGACAATGCACTGGTTTACCAATCAAACATTTTTGGTTTCTTTGATATCTTTTAATATTGTGTAGCATTTTGCTTCATTGGTCCCACAAAACCTTAAAAATAGGCCCCTTTCTTTTTATTATGCTAATGTCTCACAGTGCCCCGTTTTAAGTACTATTCGTTTTGTGAGTTAAATTTCTGATAGGACAAAGTTATGTCGTAATTTTCGTTGAATAAAATGAGAAGCAATGAAAGACTGAAGGGAGCCTACTATTAGGATGATGACACGCTAATTAGTAACCACTTTAAATAAATGAAATTTCCCTTGAGAATGGCAAAGTAAAGTAGACTATGGAGAATATATCCAGTCACCCGTGTGGTTGCATTTCTTAATATCAATTTATTTACCTGGTAGGCCCAATAGAGTAATAGGTAATAACAATGAAAAGGGATGGTGGTGGTAAAACAATAACTCAACCAGAGTTGGAAAAGTTCCACCTGGAAAGACATACTTGTTCACAGGTTTTACATCATCATCAGCCGCCCACTAGAAAAGCTATAGCGTGAAATAACAGAGTAACAGTAGCTCACCTTAATTGAATTATTACGAAAGCGAAATATGAAATGATATTAAAAACCGGAGAAAAGTAGTTGCTCTCATGTCGTGTATGAAAACAACAACAGGAGTGCACATTGCATAGGACACACGTAACTGAATGTGAATGAACTGATTTATTTTCTTCACCAATGACATCTTCCCTTGTATTCCCGTGGTTGCTACTTTCACCATGCAATTTTGTTGTTTACTACTAAATCCATGTAATTTGATTAGACCGACAAAACCGGAGACCACCTACTCTGACGGCCATTAGTCTAAATCAAAAATATGTGGTGTTTGGTTGGAAACGGTTTCAACAAACAACTTTGATTTCTTCTTGTATTGGCTTATTCATCATCATCATCGCTATATCAATTTAATATTTGGCTTGTCTCAGCTTTATTTATCAGAAGGGGCGATCTCATATCGTTCAGACATTTCATCATCATACATCCTTCATCCTATCAAATCAATCATCCTGTTTGCTGTTCATATGGCGTCATGTTGCGAAAAGAACAGTGAAAAATCTTGTAGACAGACTTCCAGAGAGAAAGTAGACAGATGGGTGGAGAAAGATTGTTATAATTTGCTGCTTGGGGAACTCTCTCTGAGAAAAAAAAATACAGAGACAGACATACAGTTTATTAAATAGAGACGTTTTCGTATTTAATCGTCACTTAAAGCAATTGGTTACACTACACAAAAATACATCATTTTGCTTTCGAAATATGGGACTAGTCTCAATAAGTAATTTGTTTTTGCTGACGAATGTTGTTCAATGCTCCCTATTGGTTCCGTCGTAACATCTTGAGTTTCACTTCATATATTTTAATATCTTTCACACTTTTCCATGTCGAAAGAGTTTTTCACTTGTTTTGCGTATCTCTGTCTCTCCCTCCTCCTTTCATTGATGATGTGAAAGGTCAAATGAATGACAGGAGGAATTACGGAGTGAGAAGTGAAAGAAAAGGCTCACATCCACCAAAAATAACAAGACAAGTCATAAACAAGATTGAGATGGATCCCCGAGGAAAATGGAAATATTTTTATTGGAGCAATATGCAAATCAATATGAAACATGTAATGTAAGCACTTTTTTGAGAAATACATAAAAAGTTGTAGTCAAGGTCAAAACACAGGAGATGAAAATAAAGTAGGTACTATTTTCCCTTATGCAATTTACGTCAATCGATCACGTCGAATGAGTGGAAGTTGTTTTGCATATACTTTTATTTGCTTTTGCTATCAAACTTGGCTCTTCAAAAGTGCTTTGCAGATAATTAATGTAAGTTGTATGGTCCTGATGTAAGTGTGAATGGGTGTTTGTGCGAAAGAGAAAAAAAATTGTGTGCATGTTTGGCTACCTCTTTGAATTGTTTTAGAGTTTAAGTTTCGCTTGTTGCTTTGAATGGTCAATTATTTGCTCTTGATGGGAGACTCCTTGTTGTGTGTACCATTAGCGAAAAACGAACCACTTCTGTGTTTCAAATTATAAAGCTATCCGGTTCCAAGAGGAGCTCCTCCGCACCATGATGCAGATCGAGAGCGTCTTCTTCCGAATGGCGGAGACGGTCGACCAGGACGTCCTCATCATTTGCGACAGAGGTACCATGGACGCATCCGCATGTAAGTGAACTAAATAAATCAGTTAATGAATCCCAATATGGAAATTTAATTATGATTATAAAAAATTAAATATTTTGTTCTGAAGTTATCAAGCGCTCGTATTGGGAGGACATTTTGGCTCGGAATAACCTGAACGAGGTTGACATCAGGGACACAAGATACAATCAAATCATTCATATGGTGTCCGCTGCTAATGGGGCAGAGCCTTTCTATACCACTGAGGTAAGTCGAGTACTGATATAATAGGCATATGTGATGTGTGATGTGATAGGCTGGTAGGAAGGAGGAAATTAATTGTTGTGTGGTGACTGGTGACGTGCCTGACTTGACGTCTACTCCATACTCTTGTCAACTTTGATTCGATTCATGTCATTAGCAGCATTTTATTAGCTATGCGACGCACGTTTACAAAAAGGAATGACGGATGCAGAAACAGACATGCGGTTAAAAAACATGCACACATTTTGCATTAAAAATGTCAACCTTCAAAAGCGTCCGAATATCACGAAAATATTTCAGATCGCACTCAAACATTGTGAGAGGAACCTGAGATGCAAGAATAAGGATAATGGCATGGCAATCCTTTCCAAAAGCGCTTATTAATTTGGTAAAAGGAACAAACAGTACAATACTTTAGGTGATATATTATTATGGAAGAACTATTCTCCAAATTAGTTTGGCACATAGGTATAAGGTCTCCTTGATTTTATAACCTGTAGCATGTCCTTCAAAATGAAAAACGGTTTTCGCGAAGACATTTTAAGTGTGTAGTAAATTGGCATGCGTTCTGATAATGATCACAGGAAAACGCTCATCAAACGTATTGTGTTACCCTTTAAATAAATGTGATGTAAACTGTAAACTTTTTGTTCCGTTCCCTCGAGCCTTTTCACTGTCATCCTCACAATGTCAGTTGGACGTGTCTAGAAAAATATCCGAGAGAGAAAATAGCCAGTTGTGCAAATTGCTCTTTTTTCTTCAGTCAACTATTTTTTAGTCATAATTTCCAAGAAATTAAATAGCAACTAGGCACCGTATCCACTCTCAACTTTTGACGAAACTATTTTCCCAACGGACTCGATGTTTTTTAAGCTTTTTTCTATATCGTCATTGTCAACTGTTTTTACAACTCATTGAAAACTGCTGAGTAAATGTTTTTGCGTTAGTATGTTCGTTAGTCAAATTATTTGCATTTACTCGGCTAGGCTAGAAAACCCAATAATTTTCACCATGTTTCATTGAGCATTTTTGCTAATCTGCCTGCCATCTTGATATGCAGCATGTCTGTATGCACTTAACACATACTTGCTGTGAGTTTTCAAACATTTCAAAATAGATCCGGATTCCGGACGTGATGTCTGCTTGTTGTGTTTTCTTTCGTTGTGGTTGTAAAAGTTGTAAAAATGGAGAAAGATGTCATGCCAAAAAACGCGAATTCTGCCACCACCACCAATCCAAAAATAATACCGATATGTTGCACACGTAACGTGTATACAACTGACAATGATAAATAGCATGAGTTCATGGGAAAATATACGTTTTGCGTAACCCTGATTAAAAGTACATAGTCGGAGCATGCATTATCACCATTTCAACAAAGCTGTCATTCACTCGCTCTAATGAGTTTACATGATGCATTCAATAAAAAAGGGATTAGGATAGGAACCAAAAATGTTAATGTCTTTTTTTCCCTGGCTAATTAAAAATTTAGCAGTGATAAATATATTTGCCTATTTTTTTCTGTAGGATCACGTTTGTCGCTCGGAAGGCATAAATTTGGCTCGTCACTTGGACAAAAAGGCAGCTCAGGCGTGGGTCGGACATCCCTACTTTGACGTGGTGGACAACTCATCCGACTTTGAGGCTAAGGTCTGCCGAATGATACAGGTAATCATTGAGGGAATAAGAATGGCGTTTGGAGGAGATGATGATGATAAGTTGGTGGTGTTAATGGAGAAAGAGTTGAAGAAAATGTTTGGAGATGAGGTGGTTCACGAAGTGACAAGAGAAATGTTGTCAAGCTCCGTGTCTCGCTCGTCTAGTTGCAGCGGGGCAAGCAGCAGTGGGTATTATTCTTCTACAGGCTCATGTTTTAGAAGAACGAGGAGGACGACGGAGGTGGCTGACGATAACGATGAGTCGATGGTCACATCTGATTATGATTATGATAATGAAGATGAGGATGATAAGTCATTTTTGTCTTTGTCACAATCTTCCTCCTCTGAATTTTCTCCATTGTCTCTGATTCAAAATGATGATGATAACTTTGATAATGGCATCTAAGAACATGCGAACATATTTGCTTCATGCATCATTACAATCTTCATTTCCTTTCTGTTGACCATCTTCAATCCTCATAATTAATTAATCTTCATTATATTACATGCATTTTTACATTATCATCATAATCTTAATTTCATTTGCCATCATGTTTGTCTCGCTTCACCCCACATTTTTCCATAAAATCATTCATTACTGAGTTGATTGGAAATGCTAGCCTATTTTTACTACTACACCAGCAACTCTTCAGCTATGTATAAAATTATTTAAGAGTATATCAATTAATTTTTAGTCTTCTGTAATTATGGAGCACTAAATACAATGTCATCCATGATAATTTTAGTAATAATTAGTTCCAATGTTAATTATGTTGACGCTTAATCTAGTTCGCTTTTTATAATGAAATTAATTGTTGTGCGAATACTTTGTATTCAATAGAAACTCAACAGTTTAAGATTTGGTCGTTTATTTATCTGCCATGTAGAAAGCCTATATATTTAATTTTGTTCTTGTTTATTTATTTTATTGTTACCAATTATGATTTTAAGAGAACGGATATCTCAAAATTGAAATAAATTGTAAGGAACAAGCCTACGACTTTTCTTGTTTTGGTTTGCGGTTTTTCTTCACTCTGCTTCTTTCTTTCATCTTTATTCATTCATTTCCTAGCCTGGAGCCTGATGAAGAGGTTGGAGTCTTGCCATCACGTTGGTCGTTGGTGGTGGTGGGATGCCATACCAGCTAATTGTTAATTAATTGAAATTATTCTTATTGTATTGTATGTTTTACTTTAGCAGGTTGCCCCACTTCATCGTCTACGACTCGAGCAAAATCGTTCTGAATTTCTTCGTTTGTCATTATTAAATATATATGTTTAGATGCATTGCCATATTGTATTTGGTCTCTCCGTTTGTTTCCAGCTCTTCCGTTGATGTTGTTTGTTTAGTTCCCAATTCACGATTATTTCGTCAATTTTGACAATCCTTAAAAAAGTAATGGTGATATATCAACAATAAATCATTTATATTGTGTATTTTATTAATCTAATGTGTGTTTAATATTCGCGTTTAATGATGACAATATATAATTTGCTAATGTTAAGTTTACCATATTTGTGCAAAATGTGCATGTTTCCAAACTTTCCAAAAAATAATCTTCTCTTTTTTCTTTGGATTTTTTCTAGTGTGTCTGTCAAAAGCTCGGAATTGATGCCAAGGATCGGCTGGAGACGAACGCGAAGAAGGTGAAGTTTTTGGTGAGAGGACCCCTTCCCGACAGCGATGCCTTCCCATCCGGCTTTCAGGACTTTACTGTTGTCCATGACTATCTCCAGACTAACGGGCCAAAAGTCCAGGCACGACTTCGAAAACGAGGACAGAAGGTAAAAATAGTATTCCTAAACACAAATTATATTATTGATATAATTAGCTGTAAGAATTTTCAGAATGTATTTTTGAAATGCATTGGCCACAATAATGGGTGGAAGCACTTCCTTAAAAACATTTTGCTTGTCATGACAGAACCACTTCAGCTACACTTACACAGTGCGTCGACCCGAGCTTCAAGGACAAGTTGTCGAGGTGAAGACGACGTTGACGCAGAGGGACTACAATAACATGCTGGCTCAGAGGGACCACAACCACATGACATTCGTCAATGATGCAAAAATTGACCGTTATAACGGTTTTTAACGGTTTCCGTTGACCGTTAGTGCTCATATCAAAAATTCTCGTAGATCAGATGACCAGTAACCCATTGCAAAAAACATAATTCGAAAATTCGCAAGCGTTTAGGCAGGAGAGCCAAAACGCTGATAATTTTTGAAAGCGCTACAACGGCCAAACCGTCATAAATTTTGAAAAAAATTTGCATGGAGAATGATCAGTGATAAAAGTGCTTTCGAATGAGCACCCACATGCCCTATGTTGATTGTGCAAAAAATGACCGTTATAACGGTTTTTAACGGTTTCCGTTGACCGTTGGTGCCCATCTTCGAACTCATCCAAGCTAAGGTGCTCAGTAACACGTTGCAAAAATCAGAATTTGAAAATTCGCTTCC
>JAQIXX010002930.1:0-21928 GCA_034700605.1 Willowsia nigromaculata
AGCAGAAAGGAAGGAAGGAAATAGCTGTTCAAGAGCATACTACGTAGCATGGCATGCAATGAGACATTTTTTTATTCTACGAAAAGAGCAAGTAATATGCCCTTGCAGAGTAGAGCAGAGAGCTATATATGAGATGTTAGATACGATACGAGAAAATTTTCATTTTTTTATCTCGGATTTATATTAGCTTACATTAAAATACTCGACATTGTCATCATCATCACTATCACCACACAAGCCATGGCATGAAAAAGTGAAAGAGAAAAAAATTTATAGGATGGCTTTTTTAACCCCACCACAATGTCAATGTGGTTTCCCTTTTTACGTTGAAGATAGGATATAAAAAGATAAGAGGACAATGGAAAAAGGATAACAGTATATAAAAAAGACTGACTGAAAAGTTTTAAAGTGTGTTGTTTTTATGTGTTTGGCTAATCCCCAGACAAACCCATTGAACTCATCGTGTGCCACATGTGTATTCTTGCCATGAGCATGAAAGCGGCTTTAGACTTTGAGCCTAAAACAGAAAAAAAATTGCAGCTGACTCCAATTCATTTAAAACTCGGAGAGAACTAGTACAGACAAAGGCACAATTGGATGTGGCATGGAATAATTTTTGTATAAAATGAGCTAGGCAAATAAAATAATGAAGTTGGATTGAAATGTTTAAAAACACTTCGCTTCACTTTGTTTTTACATGATGAACGTTTAGATGCGAGAGAAACGATAAGACTTTCTTACCAAAATCTAGGTCATATTTTAAACTTTGTCAAAAACAAACATTGTCAAATTTATCAGTGAATATCTTGCTACACTGATGAATTTTGAAATCACAGGAGGAGAAATCAAATCATTCTTCAAGAGTTGGAGTCACTCCATTGAATTTAGAATTTAGCTAACCGAGAAAATGGCTTTTATGCTAATATGCCTTCACCATCTTTTCACACACAAGTCATGTCAAGGCTCAAAAAGACATTCTTGAACAGAAGCAACAAAAGGATGGGGACTGTATATTCACCATCTTTCCTTTCTTTATGTACTCCGTTTACTCTTTAGTTTTTCACTCATTCTTCTCAACTCAAATGACAGACGACAGACACAAAAGCAGATGAAACGAGACAAGAACAAACATTTCACTCTTCTTTCTTGGTAACTCCTCCGCCACTTCATAAGCTAATATTATATTGAATATTTATCAGTTTTGTTCAACTCCAGAAAGCAAGCATCAGATCTTTTTAAATTCTATATAATTTCCCCTTCTACCATCTACCTACTACCTATATAACATTCAATGTCGGCGACAGATATTGATGCTCTGATGGCCTGCTGCAAAGTCATTTAGACACGCATCTACAAATGCGGACTGAAATATTAAAACATTGTCTTTCATCTTTGGTTAGTTTTACACATCACTTGATACACATTCTGTCTCTTGCCACCTAATTACCTCACCCAAACATTGCAGACATAACAAGAGGGAAAATATGCTCGGAAGTTTTTGACTTGTTTACCGATGTATCTGAGCATGGATACCTACATCATAATTTTCCAGCGTTTATATAATCACTTTGTATCATTTTCTTTTCTTGGTCTATCATTATACTTACAATAGTTATATTTACAACTAGTTGCAGTAACTTATGGTTTTGAGCTACCATTTTTATCATCGGTAAGAATTATTATAATTATATGATAACGTATTTAACCCTAGTGGCTACGAGAAATATATGCTACAAGAAGATTTTTCCACTGACAATGAAAGAGGTTCTTCTAGTTTTTTGCATTATATTTTTTTGTTTAGGCTACACAAGTAGGTATTCTTAAAGAAGATTAGCATAAATCATACATAATGCATAAGGCTTGTCTGGAAAAATTGAATTCTGTTGTTGAAAGACGTGAAAATATCTTGGGCAAATAAAGACAATTGCATATCCTTCTTCTCATCTCTTCAGCTATATTTGATGTGTGAAGATTTTTAGGCATACGATATCTCGTAAAATAATTTAACAAAAGAATACATCGACAGAACAATATGTGACCAACATCATCTCGAGCACTGCACAATTTTTAATTATCAGTAGTTTCTTTTAATCATGTGATGAGCTACTGTACTACAACAGTCATTGTCACTACATATTGGCAATCAGGTGAATTGTAGTTGGAAATTTCAAACCAAATTCTTTTCCTAAATGCAACCCTTTAAAAATGATTGAATAAATGCTCTCAAGTACACACAAGTACGCATTGTAGAGTATTAAAATGTGGAAAAACCACGTATCTCTTGAAGCAAACTGTGACATGCAATGGCGTACAGAGTAATAAAAAGTCAAGTGCATTTGCTAATAATTTATGGCTCCTTGTTCCAGTAATTTGTGAAAAAGTTTGATTTTTATAATATACCATTTTCTTTCTTCCATTTCTTCATTCTTTCCTTTACTTGTGTTTGTAAGCTTTGTTCTTATGCAGCTCATATATTATATAGACTAAGACTTTGTTTGTACACATTAATCACGAATATTTTATTAAGATATTGAGACTGTGACTAATTTGGACATTTAGGAATGGCTATGATTTCAACATAAATTTCATATAATGATCTCCTGAAATGTGCCTACATGCCACTACAACGCATTGAACTGGAAGCATTACACTGTTAGCGTTACACAACAAAGAGACTGTTTGGATCATTAAAATTCTAAAGGGTTCAACTAGGACTGAACAAAGTAGACACACAAAAGAAAAAAAGTGACAAGAAAAGGAAGGAAAAAGAAGTCTAAAAGGACAAGAAAAACATTAGAAAAAAGAATGCGTGCTAGAATTCACTTATATACATAGAATTTTTTCAAAGAATGAACATCTTCTAAAGTAAAACCCAGTCTAGAAAACTTCCTGATTGAATAATTCTCATGAACATGAACAGAGGCAGCGCATTATGTTAATACTGTAGAGTAAGAAAACATTGTGTTATGCCTTTTTAATGTGCACAATATTTACTTCATATCCGACGAGAATACAAAATGGAATACTAATAAGTTTTGTGTTCTACAATTCTGATCATAATGCAACTGCAATTGGTATATATGTCCCTTGGATATTCCAAAAACTTCATGCCCAGCTCAATGTATAGTTCTGGAAGAAGACCCGTTATTCTCTTGCTTCATTCTCCTAACTCCCGAAAACACTGTTACAAAAGTAACTACACAAATAACCCATGCACATACGTAAATAATAATTGCATCATAGATAAAATGTACGTAAAAATACTGGAGATACATAGCACAATGGTCTCTTCCACGATAGTAATAAAGGTAGGTATAATTTATAATGTTCAAGCTGCTTCACAAGAATGAATCATTGTTTTCTTCGTTCAGCCAAGGATTGCATAAATCCATGACATGAATGTTTCATTTGAGCCAAACACGCACGAACGCATGCATAACATCCCTGACTGCTACAGTTTTTTGGATACACTGGGTAATAGGCATTTATATTTTTCATTCATTGTGCAAGTTTACTCGACAAGTCGATACTACAAAATATTATACAGTGCGCCAACTTTTCTATAAACACGTATGTCTTCATGTATGTCTACTGATGAGAGTTACATTACATATTTATATCCATTTGCATTCAATTCACCAACTCTATGGCCATTATGCTCTTCCTCCTCAATTGTGAAAAGGAGAGCGGCGGCATGAAGTAAACAAACATCTCATAATAATGCAGTGCAATGGTTTTTCGAATCAATACACTCAACATATAATGATATTCGTATATTCTGTGTGGAAGTAGTGGCGCAAGATGAATACAAAAGGTGAAAGTAAAGTGGAGAAAATCTCTTTCAAAGCTTTCGTCTGTTTTTTCATCATATGCTCCTCATCATTCTCAGTGAAGCCCTTCCATGCTTACTTTTTATCACTTGAAAAGACTAGTTATGAGATGCATGCAGCAGAGCTTATTATTCCACTGTATGTAAAAAGCAGGGAAATGTAAGCGTATATGTACACAAGATGATAGTGATTGTAATAAAGAAAATGAAATCAAATTGTACGAAATTAAATGTAATCACTTCAGAAACTGCTGGGGTAGGACTTGGCCATTGCATGACCAAGATTGAACGTTCTTTTATTCCATACATGTTTGTTGATGACGAAAAAAAGTGTGTAAGATCTTCTTATTACATAAAGTAGGTTGGTTCATTGCTATATTCAAAGACGCTCCATTGGTTTTATTCCTAATTTACCTACTTTTCAGTGTTTCTTGTTTTTCACCATAACCTATCGGACCACACTTTCTACACAGGTATTCTTTAAAGTGCTTACAAATGCGAGTTTTTGTACTGCTGTTCTTGTGAATGCTACATTCACCATTACCAACCAAACGTGTTGTTTGTTGCGGGTGTGTAGTTTTTGTGTAAGTGAGTGAGTTAGTACATGGCTGAAAAGCTATTAAGGGAATTGGGTAACCATCCCTTGGGTGCTTTTTCTCATCCTCAGTTACAGATTACAAAATAATATGAACTGAACAGATACGCGGAAACGTACAATTTCAGAGTACATAAAACAGATCGGGAATTCCGTTGAATGCATGAAGAAATGCCTGGCCAGTTTCTGTAGTGTATACTCACGCAAGAAATGTTTCATACAAAAAACTAGAATCTATTCACGCATAATATTTTCCCATCTCAATTCATAAAAAAGAGAGCTTTGTAAATGCTCATTTTTGCATGAAACTTAGCGAGTATCTCTTCCTGGTAAAAGTTTTATTGGCAGGGCAGAAATGCGCTGTTTCAGTGGCAGATATAACATGAGCACGTCCATCTTTATTAAATTGGACATGTTGTGACGGAAGGTTGAAACAAAATGCATTACAAACGCTTCTAAAATAAACCTAAAGTGACGGATAGCAGCAAAACTGATTTCAGTGAAACATAATACATTTGAAATGACAGATAAATAGAAACTCAAAACTCCTTTCCTCTTATTTTTCCTCATTTAAATCAGATTTTTTATCTAAGCCATCTGAAAAGCAATAACAAAAATAAATCGAACTCACAAAGCGTGCCTGGAGATAAAATAAATATTTTGATGTAGTTTTACCGACTTTCATTTTTACTCCGTACTTCCTCCCAAGATGTTGATATTGATATATTTAAACCACGAATTCAACATTTTAAAATGTTAATCATATATTTTTTCTTAGAAACACAGGTTTCTAAACAAACGTGAAATGAACTCTTTACTTTTGTAAGATGGATGAAAATGAACATGTACGTTGTAAAGTCTGTGTTTAAAAGAGCTTTCCGATTCCAATCTGATTTTACTAACCGCTCAAGCACATCAGATCACATCTAAACCACTACCACCACCACAACAAAGTCGAAGCAAGCTTCAAACCTATAGCGATATGTCTGCTTCAGTCACGCTAAAATAGATTGGTAGGGTAGGAAAAGCGCTCTGTCTTCTGCCTCGGAACCCATATCGCCGGTTGGTAATGTTGCAAACTGCAATTTCAAAACTTTACACATAGTAACGTTATCACTCAATGGCAGCCACAAAGTACAAACATTATGTTTCGTGATATAGGCTCTGTAATTTTATATGAAGCTCTTTCACATCACATACCGTCATTTGCTGTATTGCACTGCTAAGTGAACGTGCAGAACACAATCAACTGCTGCAATAACAAGACCGAATACTTACATTTTCCAACTGAACTACAACTGCCATGCCACCGCCACCGCTGCTGCCGCCAAGGAAGGATGACTAATTCAGGAAGCTAAGTTTTTGGATTATCGCAGGAATCCATCACTGTCAACTCAAACTCTTGTACATTGTGCACGTCTAAATACTGCACTGGGAAAACAGAAAGATGAGAAAGCATTTTTGGGAAATGCAAGCATATAACTATACCAAACACGATTATGATTATATAAGTAAAATTCTCAAACTTGCATATAAAATCCCATTTTAGAAATTCGCTTCATCCTTCAGTCGTAGTGAAAAGTTGTCTACTCGTTACAAGAATACATTTTAATACCTATAACCTTTATGACTATGAGTTTTGCTTACGCAAATTGGGCAAACAACAACACATTTTTGTTCACAACGGAAAACCCACACTGCAGAACTACAACAAAGTGAAACATTGGAGTAGTGAAAAAGCGAGAGGGAAAAATGAGTTTAGTTCCTTTTTTGGACACCTGTCGTTTACATGAGTTGCTCAAAAAACTTTTTAAAATATCTTTTATCCTTCCAGTAATCAAAATTATTGAACGTGGTTGTTTACCAGTAGGCAACTCTTTAAGCTATTTATATCATCCTCCTCGAAAACGAATGGCTATTGCAATAACAGTAAGCAATAATGGGAAATACTCGACAGCGGCAGCAGTTGCATGAGCCTTGCTGAAAATTAAAAGAAAAGATAGGAAACAATAACATTCCAATCCAAATTTTGTCGATAAAAACAAAAAGGAGAATGGAAATTATATGCATGTCCATGTCGCATTCGATTCAAGAAAAATATATTGCTGGTTTAAAAAAAAGTCTACTGTATATTCACTGTCTTACATAAATTGCTATTTTATTCGGGAAACAAAAAGAGCGGCTGCATCCCATCCATGAGCGGAAACCCAGTATTTTCCGAATTGCAAAAAAATACCATCCTCTTCTTCTTCCACCATAACAGGCGCATTTTCTCGATTTATAGTGTTCATTTTGATGTAGTAATAACGCATTCCATCTATTAAACGTCTAGTAAGTATGAATATATACTGTTTTCTCTCAGAGTTGCCGCTCTTGAAGTGGTGGTAATAATGTCTTTAAAAACCAGTCATTCTTCTCTCTCATTCCCTTTCTCCATTTCTGCTAAACTTTTACTCTGCTGCCTTTGCTGTCCGTGGAAATGCGGCTGGCAATGTGGATGTAAGTCAAACGAAAAACAACCTTGGCATTATTGATACCAACAAAAACAACAGTACTTTTTACAGCAGAGAGCCGAGAAAACTAAACCATACAAGTCTTCTTAATGCATGCAGCAGTAGAGGCATAGCAGTGCAGCATTCAAAACAAAATTCTCCGGCTAGACTACTTTTTCTTCTCAGAGAAAAAATTATATCCATCCATTTCCATCGTATTTGCTAGCCCTTTCTCCGTCTTCCACCAAGAAAGAACCTTAATGTCCAAAAAGAAGGTCTTTTCTTTGAAAAGTCTCACTCAGCTGCAGAAAGCATTTGCTACCAACACTACTACACTAGCATACCTAATGGTTAGGAGAAGAGAAAATGTAAGAATATCTGTGGTGCTGGTGGTGGTGATGGCTGCGGAAACGAAAAAAGCGGCTAGAACGCTAACAACCTTTGGAATGCCAGAAAGGCGTGGATACTCTCAGGCAATTGCCACGTCTTCTCTTCTCGCCTTTTTTCTCTTTCATTCTTCTTTTTCGTATGTATGCTCACTCAGATGAATAATATGGATATAGAGAGTGTGTGAGAAAGAAAGACCATTACTCGTACATATTATTTTTTTTTTTCTTATGTGCTGCCAGACTCCATATACATCACAGCTTTACGCCTACTACTTTCCTCCTTCTACTGATGATAATATATGCATTACTTATGTTTGAAAGTAAGAATACGGAATTCTCAAAAAAATTTATACAGCAGAGCGTATGTGCGTTTCACTTTGCCCTTTTTTCCTCCTGTTCTTTTCCTCGTATATTTCTCTCTATCCACTCATTCTGCACTTTCTGTCGAGTGATAGAATTCTTTTCCAATCTACGAGCACACACAACCCATATCTTTACATATTACTGTGAGAAATAACTTTGTATGTGAAGTAGCAGAGGGAAAGAGGGCGAGGAGAAAATAGAAAAACCAAGTGGAAAAGTCTCTTCCAATTTCACGTACATCAATTTTTTCTTTACATTTTCTGACTCTCTTTATCTCATGTATATATTCATTCCCATTTACACTTAGGACTGATATTGTGTAAAGAGCAAACGTCAACATTCGCCCACAAGAACAGAGAGAGGAAACACTGAAAATGAAAAGTGGAGGAACGATGATTATGATGGGCATATTATATGCATGGCTTTGTAAAGAGGAGGAATACAAAGTAAGTCTACACACACTACACAAATCTTAACCTGGAAAATATTTTTGCGTATAAATGAGTACATATATATGACATCTTTTCCTTTTCCAACAGACGGTACTAAAATAAAACGTACCACTACTCCTCTAATGGATAACAGTACAAAGAATTGAAGTTTTAACGGTGAATGCAAAATAAAGAGCCAAACATTTGAATGTAGTTGCCATTTACTGTTCTTTGCATTTTCTCAAATATTTTGCATATCTGAAGCCAGTCCGCGTTTTTCCTTCTCGTTTCCATTTGTGAAAAAAACTGTTCGTGTTGATGTGACAAACAGATAGGAAATTGAAATGGAAATGTTACGCGTTATATACGGATACGTTATAGATTATTTTTCATTGCTTTTCTCTTCTACTAGAATGCACTTATACCTAGTTAGTTATCATGATGATGAATGCTAATAGAACTAGACCCCTTTTTGTATTTTTCTCTTTCTACGTATAAATCTATTGTATGCTAATGACAGCACCAAATAGTGAAAGCGAATAATAAAACAAAGGGCCATTTTTACAAGAAAAGAATATGAATGAGTATAGAGAAAGAATGGAACGGAAATAAACAAAAGGGATCGGAAATCAAACCTGGCAAGGAACAATAAAGAATTAGCCTGTTAAAGTTGAAAAGTTTCTGGGAAAAGTGAAGAAAGTACATTAGATATTAGTTTCCAAATATTACACCATATACACAAGTGATGTGACGCAGTAATGTCACATGCACACAAGTGAACTAGGTACAGAGTATATATGCATACCACGTGTATAGAGTTTTGTATATTATTATGCGCTGAAATTTGCAGTTATCAACGAACCAAAAAGTGATATGCCTATACAATACTCTGAGTACTTTTTTATTGTTTCAAGGAAAACGAGATAGGGAGTGAACAGAACTTTTTCAAAACTGACCTAACAAAAGGGAAACAAATCTTTCGAATAGCAAGAGAAAATCCTTGAGTAAAGTAAAAAATACTTTTTTATCCTCGTATATTGAATACTACAAGTAGAAAGGCTGTTGCAAAATAGTTGACACAAAACCTTCGGAGAAAATATAGTGCAAAAGTTACTCATTTTTCCTGGTTTTAACATTACCTGACATTAGTAGTGTTTGAGTCCTTTATCGCTCTATCTTCTTGAAACTTTCTCTTTTTGGACTAGAATCCTGCTCGGTTCTTTATTGTTGTGATGCAGCCATTTTTTCGAATAGAGAAATAAGGGCAAGGTTTATCTGAGTTTGTAATATTTTACGTGCATTGGCAAAGGGATGGAGACGTGTGTAAAAGAAATAAGGTAAGTTGGAAATAATTGTTGGAAATACTTTCCGGAAATATGTATCTCCTTGCTTAAAGGAAATATATAATATGATACTTTCTTGGCAAGGGGTAAAAATATAGTAAGATAAATTGATAAGCTGAAAATAAAGTATGAATTTTCCCCATACAGTAGCAAACGGCACGGCATTGATAGAAGATGTTAAAATGTTATTTACTCCCTTCAAAGTATTGTCTATTAGAAGGATAGTAAAACGTCTATAGAATTTCGAGGTTTTCTGATCTTGGAAATGGCTTCAATTTTCTACCATATCTTGTTGTGTAAGTGAGAAAGAGAGCCCAAGTGATACATTCATTATTACAGAATGTGGGAGACTCATCAGTATGTCTTTTACTACAGTACCACCAACTAAACTTTCACAACTTGAAGAGAATACAAAATAGTGTTTATAGAGCTCTCTTGTACAAACACATTCTTTTAAATAAGAAGACGAAAACAGAGAACCTAAAACGCAAAGTCAATACGAAATCCCCCAGAGGAAAGGATGAAAAGCAAAAATCCGTTTCCTTCCGTGTTGTCTCTTCTTCTACTTTTCCTTTGGCTTGGTTTGTTTTTGAATCGCAAACAAAAAGAAAAGAAATCATACGAGATGGAAAACAATGGGAATGAATAACTGCGTAAAAGAATGAGAACAGAAAAAACCTAGATTCTATAAATATAAGACTTAAGCTTTGTCAGAAGAAACTTACGCGTAAATACATGTGCATATATGTATGTATATTTTTTTTTTCAAAGAGAAAACCACGAAGAAAAAATATGACATGGGAGTGATGTGACGATGACGGAGTAAGTTGAATCATTCCATTTTTCTTTTGCATACATCAAACAAAAGAAAATTGTGCTTAAGATGGTGTGAATAACATTTGAGAATAATATTTAAATGCTTTTCCTTTTTTCCTACAGTCTTGCAAAAGGAAATAGTGTGGGGTGGGAAATGTCACTGTGTACCACTATCAATATTGAAACACAAATCTAGCGCATGATAAGGTATTCAGTTTTTCCAGAGAAACTCCAAGTATCTTTATGACGAGAAAATTCTGAATATTTTCGTTAATGGAATTATGTGTAAATACTTACAAACACAAATACCGCAAGTTCTTTAGCGAAGAAAACTATATGCATGTATAATTCTAAGCACGATTTTTCTACATCCTACACACATTATGCAATGTAAACCAAAGGAGGTTGTGAATGTGTACTCGCCACAACCCATCAAATTATCTATCTAATCAAATATCTCCGAAATCCTAAAAACTGTATAATTAGCTAATTATACGTAATCATTGGGGCTACCGTACTACTCCGATTGTTATTCTAGGAACGTTCGTCAAAACCTTCTGTTTACTAATCATTAACTCATTATTTCACAGTATTAAAGCTATAAATATATTACACTATGCTTCATATCAGAGAAGAAGTGTACAGTGTTTAATATCGTATATACTTATATACTATAAGTAGGTTAATATGATATCTAAGTTCAATCTAATTAACTCTTGTGTCGTTGCCGTCATTGCAATCAACACGCGCAATAGCCAGTTATTTCGAACTTGCTTAACATTTACTGGTGCTGGAGAAGCACAAAAGAGTATTTTTTCGTTGCATTCTAATTGAATGTTACAGCGCTCGAGGTATATGAACCAATTTATGTGAATAACAAAATTGGCCAAGTGCTTATAAGACTCTTTTGTGACTGTATACAAGCATGAATATTAATATTTACCAAGAGAAAATAATTTATGTAATAATGCAATACGGTTTGAATATTTTTCTGCAAAAAACATACTCATGATCGAGTGTCTGCCTACTTCCATGCATATTCGGATTGTATTGAAGATACGCAGCAACTTTCTACCGACATCTGCAATCGGCATAAAGATCAGTAAGTCCTCAGCTTAGAAATCGACTTTCTTTCACTTTAAAAGATGCGCGTAGACGAGCAAATGCCTGGAGAAAAGCATTATATGAAAGGAAACTTATATTCAGAGCATACATATCTCTTTATTCGTGGATCTCCCAACATACAAGTATTCAAGTACATGCAATGTCGGCTTCATTTGCTATTTTATGCTGCGTACGTGCATTTCACTCACTCAAGTCAAGTAGACCTTTCTTCTTAAAAACACTATTGTGGAGGAAAATGCATGCCAATGTTGATAGTTATAAGGATACAGTATGGCAGTGTCTTAGACGAAAAACCTTTCGTGTATGGATTCTCTCTGCTACCATTAAACATCACCATCATAGTCATCAAGATGATTCACGACGACCACATAAAGTAAAAATGTCACTCAGTCAAAAACACCACTACTACTACTACTCAGAACGACGACGACGACATATAAGATGGTCCAGAAGGAGACACACAAGCACAAAGCTCAACTCAAATAATACATTATGAATGAAAGAAAAAGTCTCAAGTGAAAGACGATGGAAATAGATATGCTGAGCTCGTCGAAAGGAACGTCAAGTAAACAAGTACACATATACATCGTCGTCCTTTCCTATATTAGATTTTTCAAATATTCAGCTAAAAGATTTCCAGCAGTGATAGTGATACTCTACTGATACTGATCTGATGAGCTAGAGAGTGTTTCCTTATTGCATCTACACCAAACTACCACCATATATCGCAGACAGGATCTTGTAGCAGGTCACACGGGAAATTTAAACGATCATTTTGCTTCCATCACTATATACAGATATTGTCTACCATATCAGATAGTTTTTATCCTTTATGACGATAAAGATATTATACCTACATGTGCTTATCAATGATGGTCTTATAGTTTATATGAAATCGAGACAAAAATTCATATACTAGTCGACATCAAGTAGGATCAGCAGCCGAAGCAAAGGTAGTAACGCTGGTGAGTTGTGGCAAGGATGTGCGTCGACATATTGAAAGATTGAAAAGAGGAAAAAAGGCTCTCTTCACAACTTTTTACTTCCTCTTTACTCCTTCTTGACAATCATTCGTGGAAAAGTAGGACTTACGATGAAGCTTTTGTATGCATCAAGTATAAGCATTTCGAATACCATATGCAGGCGAATATATAATAGGTATGTACACAAGTTGTTCCGTTTTTATGCCATGCTATATAACGTTAAAGCTTCGATGATTGTCAATGAGATGGATTTAGAATTTTCTTTTTGACTCTTTCTTGCTGCTTTTTACATGGGAAATAAAAAGAACACATGTGCAAGCTGCTGTTCCATGTAAACTCGCTTCTGATACGTAGATGCGAGAATATATTTGGGTTAAAAACCCGACCTCTTAGCTTTCTTCATATAACTTTTTTTTCTCCTTTCTATTTCCCCGAATTTTTTTGTCTTCCCTGCTTTCACCATTATCTTGGGGAATCATCTTGAGCTGATAAAATTCTCTAGTGCTGCATTGTTATCGCGCGTTTCGTGTTTAAAGAAAAAAGGTGCTTGAATGAAGTCATTATGTTGGAAAAGAGTGGGAGTGCTATGAAGGAGGGACCATTATTATGCGACACTGTCACGGTAATGGGCCACATTATACGAAATAAAAAATTTATCCTGAAACGGGAGAAAAGAGGTTGAACGGAGAGTGGCAGTCATTACAGGAGAAAAGCTGCAGGATTTGGATGCATGCTACCTTTTTAAGTAAATTCGTAATACCTGACTGAAATGGGTAGTGTTTTTGAATCGTCAAGTTGCATTACTTTGTTGCTTTAAGTATGCAGGTTTTATTACATCGTACATCCAATTCATCATCATGATATTACTGACAACTTCACTACATTTAGCGGTGTGAATAGTTTTTAGTCGGAACAAATTAATTACCCATACATTTATATTTTCAGGCCCACATCAATAATTGATTCTTTGCAATATAGACGAACCAGAAACATAATGATGTGTTTTTTACTTTTACCTGCAATTTAATTAGAAATTTGCAAAAAAAGTTCCCAGAAGTAAAACCCATCACATACTACACTGTTTATTTTCTTCCAATAGTACAAATAAAAATGATTGAAATTTAGGTCGTTGCATAAATCTACATCGTCGGGAACATGTCTTATTGTTAGATGCACACATTGCAGATATGAAATGTGATGTGATGAATATGATGACAATCACTATCTAGTAATCATAGGACTTACTCAAATATTTTTATGCATATTACCTCTCACATTTCTCACAGCACTTTTTTTTATCATCGTCACCATCATCATCTTGTTTCTTGTTGAATTCTTCACACTTGAAAGCGCATTCCAATTCCAGCATTATGAGTGAATGCATATACGAGAGCCAACAAAATCTCCTCGTTTTCTTTTTCTTTCTCACAAAGTCTCAACTCCCAACAATTTTTTATCTCTGGCACATTCTAATGTGAAAATGAGAACAACATGAAGCAGTAGAAAAGCAGAGAGAAATTTTTGCACAATTTTCTCTCCTCGTGATGCTCCATCATATCATCAGCAGATGCATACAATAAACTTACATATGAGCGACTAGTAGACAACAGAAGAGCAAAGAATAGAAGATTTTGCAACGAAGAATGAGAAAGAAGGACTATCTTCACTCACTTTCTCCGGATGAAAGAAATAATACGTTCTTTTTTGTGTCAACTTTTCTTGAATGCTACGAGATTATAATGATGATGGGAGGAAGAAATGGATGGAAGTAGTTCGTAGCAGTCATGATGGTGGTGGATATAGATGATGATGATGATGAGGAGCAGAACGATGATGCATCATGCAGAAAAGAAACTAGGCTTTTCTGAGATGAATCGTGGAAGAAAAGAAGAGTCATATTTATTGTCGAGTTTTTATACACGTTTATGTTGCTAAATGTATATGCATAAAACGCAGGGTACATCAGTTAAATCAGTAAAGAAAGAAAATAATATGCTGACTACCGACAACATCCTATCTTCCCCTTTATGTTATTCTACTGGTTTTTTACGCTATATAAACCACACGAGAAAATTTCTCAATGTGCCAGTTTCCATAATGGTGTATGAAAAAAATGTGTTCAGTTCAGTTTATGAGCATGTATGTATGTGTGTGCATGTGAGCTAGTGTTGTTGTAGATGTCGAACAAAAATAACTGGAACCACGACATTTTCCTACACACTGCATCCTCTACATCTTCATTTTTCTGGAACCATCATCGTATATAAGCCACAAAGAAGTGAATGAAGCATGCAGGACTACAGAGGATATTCCGAGGTAAGCCACTAGCAACATCACCACTGCTACCAGCAGAGTCGTGACTTTACCATCTATCTTTGTTACGCAAGACTATATACTTGAAATATGGAATAGAAAACTGTATACACCTGCAGATATGTTTTACGTTTATGATATAATGATATACATATATAAATTCATAGCTATTTTCTTTTTATTTTCTTTCTTGGCCCACAAAATCAAATCCTCCTATTTTCTACCACTATGTTTTCATTCAAGATATTAACATTATAATGTACTTTATCCTTTTCACCAAAAAACCACATTCCATTGCTGAGAATGGTAAACTATTGAAATGATAACAACGTCTTTCCCGGGGACTGTAAGAAGGAAGAAGCGGACTTGTAATGGTATGCAGTTAATCCAGGCAGAAATGTACGACGATATTTTTAAGCCATATTTTAGGGCAAGTTTTATTATACTTCATATATATCTTCATACATCATCAACCCATACACACTTGCCATTTGAGATGTCGAGTCGTTCGTCATCCCATCGTACTACAATGTATAGAGTTATCGCTCGTGTGTGCATGTGAGAATTGAAGCATTAACCACGTAAATGTGGTTGGTTTTGAAGAGAAGATGTGTAGTAGCTGGTCTACACAGAATACTTCCTTGTTGTGTGTGTGTCCTTCCAGAGGGGGATTGTCTGGTACTGGCAGCCGTTTTCGACCGATTTGGAGATGGAGTCCATGAAGTGGAAAAAATTTCGAATTTGCTCTCCACCCTCTGAGGCAAAGATAGAGGATATTCCTTGGAGGAATAATGTAGACCTATTGTGTTCCAGAATAAAGATGAGTTGTAGAAGTTATATCATAACTTTTACGCTTTTGCTGCTACTTTAACCATTATATCAGACAAATCCAGCCCTCCCACCCACACACTGACGGTGATACATTATGTCGTATCAACACCGAGTAATTTCATAATTTTACCATAACCTCCCGCTTCTGTTCCATTTGACGAACGAGACCTTCGGAAACAGTAGTTTTAACGTATCTCTGTGATTCTTCAATTTTATTAGGAGCAATGAAACTTCGAATTAGGAACACTTGAGGTTCTTCTTCATCAGTGAAAGTGGAAACTTACACCGTTACTTGTGGTCTGCTCACTACTGCCTCGTTTAATTAGTACTAGTAACAACTAACACCTCAAAACAGCGAGAGCAAAGTTAACGCTAGTACTAAGAACATTTCGTTTGCGCTGATGATTTACTCAATATTCAAACTTCAAACATTATGTATCCCTTAAAGTAATCCCTCTCATCGTCATCAAAACAGTTTTATCCCCAATTCCCCATCATCACCTACACTTTGTACCAACTAAATACATTCATTTAAAGTAAAACATCGTCCACAGCACAGCACCAACTTCAATACCCAATAACTTTCCAATTTTCTCCATTTAACTTTCCCCAAGATTCTGGAAAGACACAAGATCCTTGCTTTTATCCCTTGACAAAATCCTTTCCGTATACTCTTATATTGTTGAGAACAGCAATACTATTATTTCAGTGTAAAAGGTGCATATTACTTTTCCCTAAAAACTAGTAAACCATTATAGGTAGAGCTGGTGGTCCGGATCCTCGCGTAGCCTCCAAGCATTAAAAACTTTTTTTTTCTCAGGAAATAATATGAATTCACAAGCCAGAGTCATCAAGAAGCTTTAAACGTACTTATACTTTACCTCTGGCCTGCTACAGCATACTTTCTCCAATGGGCTCTTGCTTTCTCTCAGGTATTACTCTTTTGTACATGACTGTGTAGTAAGTGAGAGGAGAAAAGTTGTCCCACGAAGAAGAAGAAGACGAAGAATAAGAGCATGGTATTATATCAGGAGGAAAATAGAACGACAACAAAGCTGTGGTGATAATACTGGTAATGGCATGCACACGCATACTCAAGAGAAAGTACCAGCACCAGCAGCCCAAGTTGTAACTCATTCAAACCACTTTTCTATTTCGCCCTCCTTTTCCCTAACATTAGCCCACCCACTGTCTTCCTTTTAGAGAAGTGGTTGTATACAGAGACGAAGAAAACTGTAGATACAATTGCCTTTGTATATACCACTTTATATATCCACGTTTCATTCTGCTCCTGTTTTTCAACCTGGCTGGTTGGTGAGTGTGTGGTGGAAAGCCCAAATATCACACCGGATTCTCCATTTCCTCACAAATCCTATGATTAATTGTCAAGCTGCGACCAAAATGCACATAATATATGGGAGACGTCTTGAATGTAGAATGGAATCAAATGGAGAAAAAGTTTTTCCTTTGTGCTAACTACTATTATCTACCACTACCACAACGTATACTACTAACGCACGCATACACCACACAAGGAGAACCAGCTAGGAGACACAGACGACAACGACGATGAGGAGGAAGAAGAAGAACAATACGTGCATGTACGTAGCTCTACTTTATACTGCCTTTCATCTCCTTCCTTTCTTTTCAAATTTTGGTTACAGACACGTCCAAGCATAATAATAATAATATAGTTAATGTATATATAAAAATATGCATGATCATAATTCCTTTTAGACAGGGAAGGATATATATAAGTGATATGAAGAAAAGTTTCAACTTTGCTTCTCCCGTTGTTCCTCCAACTCTGTCTACAACAACACTAAAAACCTTCGTTCTCGTCTGATTCACTAGAGCCTTTCCATTTGAACCACATTATTCATTTAGACTGAAAAGAACATTTCCGAGAAAAACAGTGCAAATGCATATCGTTCTCTCTGAAACAAGCAGTGGAGAAGTTGCTGTGTACTAGGCGTGCGGAAGAAAGCATGAAACGGAAAAGTTCAAGTCAGACGGGAGGAAGCTGGAAGTACAGCAGCGATAAGTTTTTCATATGATAATTTCTGAGTGTGAGAAATAGTTGAGTTCTAACAGAGACGATTTTGGAAGATAAATTATAGATGTGTGCATGCTTTATACATTATGAAGGTGTATGTTTACTCTGCATCTAAATACTGCTCATCATCAAGAAATGCCAACACGCACAGTAACTTGGGAAAGCACGAATGACTATTTTGACTTGAGCCGAAAAAAAATTGATGATCGCTGCGTATAGATACTAAATGTACTTCTTTCAAGGGATTTTTGGTTTTATGAGATCGCCTATTACTAAACTCAATGTTTTTACTTATAATATGGACTTTGTTTACACTTCGGGATTGTAGAACAGAATAAAAAACTTTCTATTCCCTTCTTTTATCCTTGAGCGTTCCATTTTACCTGAAAATGGCAGCTTGCTTTACTTTATATAGAACCACCCTCTTAGGAGAAAATTCGTGTTGGATTAAAATAGAGAGGAAAATGGAACGTGTATGTGGTGCTTTTATTAACTTTATTGGTACAACCAATTCAGAACGTTACGTGGGAAGGCAAAAGTTTTATTTAAGAAATTGAATTTTGACCAGGAATAGGAAAGAACAAGAGTGAAACAACAATAGCGTAGGAGGAGTTGTGTTGTGTTCTTGAGAATGAAACTCATCAAATATTAATAATTGGCTTTCTCCTAGCCAAGTCATTGATTGACACGGAGTAAAAGGTATAAAACTTTCACATTGACTTATTTCTAGTACGAGCAATCTTTAGCCCTCTTCCCGTTTGGGTACCAGTCGAACCAAGGTACAGTTACTTATTTGAAGCCTAATTTTACAAGGTTGCAGAGTTGAAACACTTTTTTGTATGATGGTATTACCTTGTACGTCTATATATACACGTTTATCCATAATTAATCAGAGATGTTAACCATTCTGCTGATTTCTGAGTGGAAATCACTAAAACGTCAAAGTTTCCCCTTGCAGTGGCTTGATATTTCTAAAAAAAAATGCTCAAAAATAGTTTCCACTTACCAATAGAAAGTCGTCTCCATCTTGTCTTCCGTTTGCGGCCCATGAAGATTTTCGCCGCTGATATGACCGAAGTACTGACGACACGGAAATCTTATGACTGTATTCCAGATTAACAATGTGTAATGATATTGTCCTTTGTTTAAAAATTTGAGTCTACAGATTTATAACTTACACGATCAAGCGTTTTGACTATGATCTTCTTTATATTATCCACAGACGTTCATAGTTTTTTCGTCGATTGTTCACTCAAGTTTACAATTTCAATGTCCGAGAACGTGTCACGCACAAAGTTTATATAGACAAAGTGCTCGATGAAAAAGGTTTGTAATTTGCGATGCTATAGAGTTCGAGCTTATTCTAACGAAAATATCACAGAGTCACAAAAATGTTAGCGTAATTTTAAAATAAATTCTGGTTCCTCAAATGTGGTCTAACGGAAATCGCAGTCCGCACTTCTCTAGAGTTGTCAAGTGAAGCTGCATCCAATCTCTTCTGCCAGCTTTCTGCAAAAACCGAGAAAACAAACACATCGTTAGTAATTCCAAGATATTAAGTCATAATGTGAGCATTAAGTAAAAAATATTTCATTTTTTCTGCTACTTCATATTCCACCGTTTATGTCAATGTTAATATGTACTCTGTACCGCGACCACAATGGCAGTATAACCTCGTATAAGTGCCATTACATTCTTCAAAGGAGACAATATAAAAAAGGAAAAGCTGAGTTTAAAAGTTCTTGTGCCAAGAAACTCGAGCTTATTTTGGTTTGAGTTTACCCATTTGAGTTCATCATTCAATGCCATCATTAGCCAGTTTTTTACACATAAGAAAAAGAAAAAGTACTCATTAGCACAGATTTTTTCACGCAACTTATGACATGGTATGATCGAGACTCGCGACGCTTCTTTCCACAGACAGACTAGAGGTGAAGCATAGTGTTTTCATCAGTTGGCTCTCACAACGCATTGATGATGAAAACAATTTACCCTTCCGGAGAATGACAACCTTCAGGAGTTATTTTATGATGGAACTATGACTTGGAAAGATTACAAGTTCAAAGAGTATGTTGCTTTTATGGGAAATGGAATTCTTACATGCCAATTCATCCAATGTAGATAAAGCATTAGCATCCGTTTGCTGTGAGGGAGGGCTAAAATTAAACCTTTTTCTCGAACTAATTTTAAACCTATCACAATGGAATCCTTTGTTTGACACAGACATACCCGGAAAATCAGTCTCGAAAAAATGTACTCTGAATATTAAGACTATATTAAAATCAATCTTTATATTTTTGGGGTACAACGCCAGACTCATCATTTAAAATTACTGAGCCCTAGACCAACTAATATTTTGCCACCCTTCTATTATTAGACTTTAGACTCTACTGCAGTTCAATTTAATATTTTCTATTTCTAAAAGCTATAAAACATCAGCGTGTAATTACAGTTTAATCGAATGCTATCCACTTAATAAAAGAAATTTTAAATTCAAGTGACCCAGCATCTGGCCTTGCTCAACCTGTGAATGTTCAATTTAGCGTAAGCACATTTGAAATTCAAACTAAACGATTGGTGCAACTATAAATAGTGAGCTAATATTTACTTAAGACCTCAGCAATTAAAATATTTGCGCGAAGACGATCTATACGGTTGATTTTGATAGGCAAAAATAAGCGTAGTAGTATACGCCAGCTACAAATCATAAAGGCTGATTTATTATATGGGTTTAACAAACGCGTTAAACGTTCAAAAGAAAACGAGCCGCCCAAACCATTTCGTTAAGGATTATCAGAAAGGAACTCATGCATAGGGCAATGTATCTTCGCCCTAGTCGTCGGTAATAAATACACATCAGTGCAAGCAAGAAAATGAAGGAGAGTAAATGTAAGCATATATTGTCTCCTTATACGAGCCTTTAAATTTGAAGTCATCATTAATGTATAGCCAATTAAACAAAACAGAAATGAAACGCGTTATTTCCATGCTGTACCCTATTGATTTTATTAGACATTCATTTTAAAAATAGAAAGTAATTCCAAAAGTTGTAACTTAAATGATGGCAATGGGGCATACCGAAGGGCGATTATTAATTTCCAAATAATTGCGTCTGTAGCTAATAAAAAGAAAGACAATCAAAGGAAATACAGTGCACCTACCGCATATTATGAGTGCTTACAGAAATGAAACATGGCACCGGCTCACAAGAAAGACGACAAACGTTTATAGCAATTTCTTTATTTCCACTGTATAAACTAAAGCTTTGAATGAGATTATGCAACCACATTGCCATCAAGTCTGAAGCCACCTACCCAAACACGAAATTTTAAGGAATACACTAAACATGAACATCGGGCTACTTGGTTAGCTTAAGTCGATATACTTGGTGATATTGTACCTACCAATATGCAATATATGCAACTCGATGGGTGGAGAAGAATGAAAGTGTGAAGAATAGTGTATTATAAACTGTACACTGGCAACTTTGACTTGGCTATGCTGTTCAGTTTACGATCCATAAAATTCATAGGAGCATAAAGAAGCTAGAAGAACTTCTTAAATAAAACTCCCAAGAGTGGCATTTCAAACCAACCCAAGAAAATAGGAGACTTCCCTTCGTGACTCTATAGTACACTAGAAAAAGTTCCTATCACTATTATTCCGCAATCCTGAGTAATATAAGCTATGAAAACATGATCAGAGTACTTGAAAACTTAGGTGCAATATTATTCAACTGCAAAGCAAAATAAATTATAAGAAATATGAATAAGGGAAAGGTACTGCGTATCTTAAAAAGATGTGGCTCTCTAAAAATTAAAACAATATACTTGAAGCTCAGTTTCAAATAGCATGTCTTCAGCTTGTTTAACTGTTTGTGCTAGCTCCCTTAGGAATTTCTAAATTAAGCTCTCATAACAATAATATCTAAATATGTAAGACAATTTATTCTTGCAATTGCATTCATTTTCATGTTTTAATATTGCAATATTGCCAACATGGTACATGTTACATACTTTCCCTTTCATTCTCTCTTCACTCAAAATGAGGAGGAATTTCATGCTCGGAAAACTTTATCCATTTATTAATTTCACTGTTCAGTACTTCCGATTAATACTCCCGGCTATAATCAAGAAAGAAATCATTTTGGTATCGATGCATCCCTCACTCCCACGTTTTACATATATCTCACCCTGCCTGCCTTTTGACAAAGAAAACTTTATACTTATCCATTTGTAATTCACTACTGATCCTACTCTATAGTCTATATCCCTTTCTTGCCATAACTGCCTACTATGTGACAGCGAAAGTTGTCGTAAAATCTTGATATTCTTCCCTTTACGATTCTACCATAAGGTAGTT
>JAQIXX010002931.1:0-21920 GCA_034700605.1 Willowsia nigromaculata
ATGAGCACCGTCTTTTACTTGAACACAATGTAAGAATCAATGCTGTGAAAATGTGTTGTACACCTTTACATACTACACACCTTACTTACTTTGTACAACGATGACAACAAGACGACGCGACAGCTGCGTCAACAAGGGGACGACATGAGTTGAATGCAAGGAAAAAATTGCTTTACGGGGAATTATGCGGAAAAAATGGAACTGACTACATGGAAGGCGGGAGTGAGGATATTTAAATCTATTAATGCCTGTAACTGTAAGAAAATCCCGTATGCAAGTTTTGGTTTTACTGTATTGATTAAATTTGTTTCTAACTCATATTATGCTTTCAAATAAAGCATGGATAAGCATAATCCTAGTAAGTCATTCAATACAAAACTCAAATAATCAGAAGCATAACATTCCCCCAGTAACACTAAAGGATTATTTTGCCAGTCAGTCATATATGTGCTAGTGTAAAGTTCTTCGTGTCATTTTTTTAGCTTTACATTAGTGTCGTTAAGCTCAATTAAACTATATCTACCGTAAAATCCCAAATAGACGCTGTGTACTGAATACGCACCCCTTCCCTATAAACGCCCGGGTGTCTACTGACTGAAAAGTCGACGAAGTACTCTTATACGCCCCTCCCCTCCCAGTAGACGCCCCATCTAAATTAGCTCTTTTAAAACTACCGGGCATATCTGTGCATGTAGGTGAATATACAATACATTTTTTGATCGCTTTTGCTTTAGAAGTGTTTTTCAACACAGTGCGTATGTAATATTGCATACATGATTTAGTTATTATCCCAAAAGAATACAGCGTGATGAACAATTTTTGAAGAACCTTTTAATAAAAAGTCGTGGAAGTAAATAGACGCTGTGGCGTCTATGATCTAAAAAATCAGCGGAGTAAATAGACGCCGGTGCGTTTTTTAGGGATTCTACGGTATATATAGTACAATAAACTGTTAACGTGTTATAGCTAATTGCTCGTTAATAAATCAAATTTCAACCTCGTATATCAAGTTTCAATTCATCTAACAAATAGAGAAAGAGCAAGCAAATATTAGTATTTATTGCGATGAATACCATGTAGTGCAACAACTGTGATTTTATTAGAAGCAGAAATCTAAATATAACTTATATTTTTCATTGTTTAATTCCGTATATCAGAACAAATTTCGTCCCCTGTCAAGCAGCCATACATTCTTTTGTTTTTGCTCAATCGTCACATTGTGACAGTAAATTTTATTAAAGCGTTCTATCACTACACCAAAAAATTTAAAAAATTCCTAGCCTCTGAAGGGTTCAAACACAGTCGTCTTACAACTTACATGTTCATAAATTTTCAAAGTAGTTAATGCTGCCCGGTGTCATATTTTTACATTATAAAATACGAAAAAAGTCGAATGATTGGCAATAGTTAGCTCGAAGAGAAATGTATAAAGTAAACTTGTCACTTGGTTTATTTGCCCTAAATTGTTCAGCGCTTTCAGGTATTATTTGACACGAAAAATCTATACATAAGGTAGGGCAAGCGTGGGAAGTAAATATTATATTTTTAATGAAACCGTACCTGACAAGAAAGCGTAAGAAAATGACTAGTCTCTATAGATGGCTGATAAATGTGCAATTTTAAAACCTGGGATTCTACATAACTTTTATGCTCTATTGCACGCAGTGTTTGATTCATATATTTGTTCAACACTTTTGTTATTGTCTTCCTGTTTTCCCTTTCTCCTTTTCACAAATACTTGCACAGGGTTGTTGATTGCTGATTTTGGAACAAACTGATTAAAAAAAGGAATCAATACGATCGATAAACAAAAGCAAAGTTTCGTTTCTCCATTTATGCGAAAACCGGATAATAACCAACTCAACAAGTTATGATACAAGAATTTTGAAAGTATACAAACAATACAAGTCTGTTAATACATTGAATGTGAGCTCTGAACTTACTGAGTTATGTAATGAAAAATTTGCACGCAGAATTACATATTTGTATACATTATTATGTCATTGACATGAATATCATGTATTCTATCGTAGAAGTTATCATACTTTTAACAAACAAACCGAAACATTTTCCCACTCTTCGTCTTAATATTCGTCAGTCGAAGTCCAAATTTGTACCTATAAAATAAACGAAACCATAATTTTATGTGATTTGCATTTTACTGGACAGTTGTAGCAATTTGTGTGTAATGCTATGTAGCAGATATATCGGGTTTAAGTCAAACTTAGGATTTCTTAAATGCTGAAGCTTAATGTGAATTGTTTTAGCCTATGAACTATTATATTTTTCCAATACGCAGACTAACCAAAAGTTTTCAATTAATTCCACAAACTAGCATTCATCAATTACAAAAACTAAATGCTACCATAAAAATAGCTAACTGCAACAATTCTCAGGTTGTATAAAAATTGCTTGAATTGCAACACAAAACACTTGGGACTAATTTGAAAGGAAGAATGATAAGGAGAAGTAAATAGCATACAGGATAATGAAATGAATCCAATTCTTTTCTTATATTAAATTGGAAAATTTGATTGAAAAGGCGTTACAAAATCAGGATGTGCATCATTAGTTTATTTATGCACATATAATTAAGGAATTATAAATTAAAGTAGGTATACCCTAGTTTGAAGAAAAGTAGCTTTCTCGCGTTCGATTGTGATTCCTGGGATTTCATCAGATATATTCATCCGGATACGGTAATGGTAAGTTGGTAATGGTAGTTTCAGCAACTCCCAAAAATTCCCATGAATCTCGAGCAAAGCCCGAATGCTCGGGTGGGAACTCACGATGATGAGCAGAACTGAAAATCCGAATAAATGCATCAGTTTATACATTCTGTTCGTCCACGTAATAAATGCTTCGTTGTACTTTGCACACTCCAAGAACAGTTTTTGAAATATTGGACTATAGAACTATAGAAATTTGATCTGTAGTATTTAAATGTGTTTGTAAATGTTGCAAAGTGACATTAATATGGTATGAACTTCAGTGAAATAATTGTACTTTATCGATACTATACGTATATATTCAGTTATTTAATCTTTCATCTTGAAAAACAGTTATTCAAATGAGTTTGAACTGAATTACAGATTTTTTCAAGAAAAATTATAATCCTTACTCCAGGATAAATTGATCAAAAGAGTATTTACAATTGTTAGACATGAACATTTGGAAACTTTTTTAGGTTAGACTCAAAATACATAGTCCTATATTTATGGAATTCTGGTAGCTTTAGATAATTCACAATAAAGCGCGAACATAAAAATATCATATTTTTCTCAAATCTTTGATAACTATGAAGCGTCTTTGCTCCCTGACCAAACCTCTGAATGCCCAACTTTCAGCAGAGCATAGCTTTATACTTCCAGAGAATTTTCATAAGCTATGTGAATTTAGTCCAATTAAAAGCTGATAATGTTTGTTCCAGACATGAGCCTACATTCTCGATTACTAACGCACAAAGCCATTTATTTTATTTGTTAAAGAAGGTCTATAAAAACTGTTCCGGTTGCTTACATTTTGTTGACGTCACAACAAGCAAAATGTCATGCAGAAAAGGTCCACGTAGTCACGTTTAGGTAACCTGAAATTAAAAAATAAGCCAAGGTCAAGCCTAAGCACTTTCACACATGTTATCCAAACAATTTTATGACATTTTGACCCGGTTTTGCATTGCTAAAATTAATTGGCCATTTTGTGACACTTTCATTATCAAATGTAACCTTATATATGAAATGTACAAATTAATAGTTTATATAAGGCTATTTTAATCAGATTGGCTATTGCAAAGTATTTAAGATTGTCAAATTGCATTTTCACACCTAAATTTTTAAACAGTATTCGGATTTATGATTTAATAGAAATATGAAGAACTGCTTTTGCAGAACTGGTCATGTAATATTTATCTAGTTAGCACTAAAATGATCACAGAGGAGAATTAGAGTTGAAAATAAAATTTATATACGTACCTAAGGAATCATTTCTGACCAAACTCAAAAGAAACTTGTGAATATTTACAGTATGTTGGGCCACTAACTGGCAGTTTTATCAGTAAACCAAACTTATTTTCAATTTACCGTCTTAAAGAGGCGCTATACAAATCATTCCATTTTTCGACTTTGGAAAATATGCGCATGTCTTATTCTGTCTGTTTTCAAAATGCATCCCGTTCCCAACACTTATAATAATTATGTCATAATCAAAAAAGAAAGCTAAGATTTTATAAAGTCATTCATTTAAAATTCGATGCTAACCCTTCAAGCAAAGTATTTTAAGAACAAAGCTGACATGGGTAAAGACGAGCAAATACTAAAAAGTCGAGAGAAGTCATCAAGGTAGAGGGAAGAAAATATGCATAGCTTTTCACTTATCTTCTGTACGTTATCTTATGTATGCTATCTGTAATTATTTTTCTATATTAACCGGACATGGAAGTTCCTACGGAGCACGGGAGCGGTGCTCCCAGGGATTCAATATTTGGTATCAGGGAGTGTGTATGTGATCAGGAACCCGTTTTTTGCTCATCAGGAATCTATCACAAGTTTGGGGAGAATTGTTCCTGAAAAACCAGGGTATTTTCGGTTTTTATTTGCGCATCGGGAATTTAGTTTTGGATCAGGGAAGGGTTTCACCAGAGACTTTTCAGTTTCAACAGGGATGGCAAATCTCGTGCTCTCGAGCCATTTGGAAGAATTTCCATGCCCGGTTTTCACTCTATTCAACAGATATAAATTCGTATAAAACTCATCTGGAATTATACAACGTTCTTGAACTGAAGAAATGATTTCTTTCTCTCATAATGACGTCAGGATTATTCATACTTTTCGTATTGTAGTTGTATGTCTTCAAAACAGATTCTTAAAAGTACAGTAACGGAACAATTAAAAATTAATGCGAAACAAATACTTGAATTTCATTGTAGCAATGAACCAATGTTTATTTAAAAGTTTAAAGCACCAAAGTAATAATGTGGACGCATGTCCCAGCACCACCATTCCAAGACCCTATCAATATATATTTTTAGATGCAATGCTTCTTGAAGCTATATTTTGTTGCTGGCAGTAATACCAAGAAATATTTGTTGAGCAGAATTATTTAAGCTTTAAGTTCCTGCAATAACCATTCACTAAAGCTCCCAAATAAACTTTATAAAAGCCATCATTGCTTCGTGTAAGCCTATATCTTACATATAGATATAGTATTTTAACACCTCAAACGAAAATGTTTTAACCCCATGAGACATTATTTGAGACAACATAAAAGTCGTGTTTTAGGAAGCGAGACAGCTCAAGTTTCACTTAACGTCGTCAGTTCATTAAAAATAATCTCCGTTCATGGATTTTTAACTTCTTCATACGTTAGCTAAGCATATTGTTTCGAGATCACACCATGCACCAGAGCAAATTCCTTGCATCAAGAGAACAGCATGTACGCTGTTCTGTATAAGGTTTTGTAAGAATACATAAAGTAATTGGGTTCATACAGTTTTTCACCTCAAACTAAATAATCCATCTGTAAAAGTAGTTACTTTTATTCATTTGGGAAAACCTAAAAATGACTATTTGTATTAATTATATTTTTGATATTTATGTTAAGGAATATGTAACGATGGATGTATACCTAATTGCCAAATAATAATGAAATACTGGTTAGATGTACAATATTATTTTGAAGCCTGCATTGCCCTGAAAAATTAAATAGCAGTAAATAGTAACACACAGGAGGCAAATTGCACAAAATATAAACTTTAAATTAGAATTTCCAAGAATTAAAACCGATTCAGCCAACTTATGTAAAATTCATTCTTTAAGGTAGCTATCAATGCAATCTATATAAGGGTTGCAAGCAAAATTTTGCATAAAAACTGCAGTAATGATGTATCCCTGCGGTGAAAAATGCTTTTTAATATTTTCAGCCGCTCAATAAATTATTTTGTATTTTTATCTTTAGTCTTTGGAATACATTAAAAGTTGTAGTGGGACACCTTGGTCTGAATTTAGACTATAAAGTTTTATTGCAATTTAGCGATACTGCATATTCACTTAATTTTAATATTCCGTCTTGATCACCAGCGATCCGAATGGGCTTACATTAAATTACAGTTTTCTCAAACAAAATATATGCTTCTTTCTCACGCATAATTTGATTAGAGGAGTACTTATTCCTGAACTCTTTTAAGACTGTTATAGCTCTAAAATTAACATGCCTAGTCAGACGAAATATTTTTGGCATTCTGGTAGAGTTTTGGTCGATTTCACAAAAAGTGAGGACATAACTTTGTACTTCCCTCAAACCTTAGATCACTATGAAGCATTCCTGTTCGCCGACCAAATCCCTGATTGCCTAATTTTTAGCAGAGCATTGGTTAATTCTTTCCGAGAAATTCCATGTGCGATAGTAGCCATGGTAATTTAGTTCTATAAAAATTTGATAATATACAGCTAAAATAATATGGGAACTTGAAGATTTGGCAAGGATGAGAATAGAAGACCCCAGAATAAAAGCCAACCTCTATACTATATGGTATGCGTAACCAAATTATTTGTCGTTATGGAGACATGCCTATGACTTCAGTTACCAATATCCAACGACAGTTATTTGCATGTGCTAAAGTTAAGCCTAATAAACATGTTCCAGTTGCTTACATTTTGCTTTTGTACACACAAAGAAAATTGAAACAGAAAACGTTCACTTGTTCACGAGTAAGAAGTCTGAAATTAAAAATAACCCAAGGTCGAGCCAGAACGCAAACACATTTGTCACTCAAATAATTTTATGACTGATAAACGCCTTTTTACGCTACTTTAACCATTTCATAGTACATCCATGATTGAATGTGTGATTTTAGGTTTGAAATGTATAAATTAATAGTTTATAACAGGCTATTTATTCAGATTATCTATTAATAAGTATTCAGAACTGGCAAACTGCATTTTGACACCTAACTGCTTACAAATTATTTGGATTTCTGATTTTAGAGAAATATGAAAAACTTCTTTTGAATACCTCGACACGGAATTTTCATCTTGTTAGCACTAAGGCGTTAACAGGGAATTGCAGTTTGCACAACCTGACAAATCTTAGAAATCTGTTCTGACAAAACCATCCCTCAAATTTCTCAATATTTTCTCACAGTTTTATCAGTAAAAAAAGTTATTTTCAATGAATCATATAAACTGACGATATACGAATCACTTTCTCCGTTTTATAAAATATGCTTATTTTAATTTAACATTTTTCAAAAAGGACACCATACTTAACATACATATTGATTATGCTATTATCAAAGTTGGAAGCTAAGATTTTATTATAACAATAATATTTGAATTTATTAGTATTTGAAATAGTTTATTGCACTTGCACTATGTATATTTGTTTATCGTGAGAGTAGAATAACAGCAACTGATTTTGACTTTTACGTATTTTAAATTCAAACAACTTTTGCCCAACTTTTATTAAAAAGAGAGGTGTACTGAATTTAGTGAAATATATGCTTTTGATAGTAATCATTTGACGTACAAAATTAAACAAGGATGTAAAAGATATACGCTTACCTTTTTGATCACGGTTAGATACTTCAAAATTAACTTGTATCCATGAATAAACATTAATGCTTTCACTCAGTCTGGTAAACTATCCAATCATCTCACATTTACAACTTAATTATGAGATTTCAACGTTTAAATTTGTTGACACACACACTTCACATTACGACACAATTAAATGTATTCTCCGAATTTTCGAATAGTAAGGGATTGAGCAGCAAACTCGCTACTGTATGCATAAACGTTGGTGTCTAAAATATTTCTGACTAGCTTTACTTGCGCACACAGAATATTATGAGCTATTATGAGCAATTATGCTAACGCTTTAAGCACAAATGCTCACATAGATGGTGACGAGCAAATGGGTTCATAAATAGAATGGGAGACATGAGCGTGAGTAGTGCAAGCGAAGTACATACACATGGATTTTCACGTCTCCAATATATGTATGCATTTGTTATCTTGCAAGGTTTTTAGTGCTCTTACATTTCACTCCAGTGAACAGAAAGAAATCCGACATTTAGTTTTGTACCACGTTTTTGAAATGACAAAGCCATATCTCTGCTTTATAATGAAAATGTTAGTTTTATTCTCCCTTGTTATGCTGCAGTGGTATGACTCCAATAAACATTCCAATAAAACTGCATTAACGAAGATATTAAAAAATAATGCTCAACAAATTTTTGAGTGCCCCGACAGCAATGAACTAATGTTTATTTCAATAGTTTATAGGCCCTAATTGTGTACGAGGACGCTTGTTTCTAAACTAAAATTCCAAAGACCCTATGAATATAAGTTTTTAGATGCACTGCTTCCAGAAACTATATTTTACTGGTGGCGGTAATTCAAATCTTTGCTGAGCATAATTTTTTAATCTTTAAGTCCCTGTAATAACCACTCACTTAAGCTCTCAAATAATCTCGATAAAAGAGAAAATTGCTTCGTCTAAGCAGATGTATCCCATATTACTTTAGCCTCCCAAATTCAAGTCTTTCAACGGCACTGTATATAGTAGTCAAATTAACAGGACATTGTCATGCGTAAAAATATGAGACATTACTTGCGACAACATAAAGATCATATTTTAGGAAGTCAGACAGCTCAAGTTACACTTTGCGTCGGTTTTTCATTGAGGATCATATCCTTTCATGGATTTTCAGCTTGTTTGTCAGCTAGCTAAGCACACCATATTATCGAGATCACACCAGAGCAAATAATTGTTTGTATCAAGAGAATAGCATGCATACTATTCTGCGTAAAGCTTTGCAATAAATAAAGTAATAAAGTTCATACAGTCCTTTACTTCCATGCTACAAAAATCTATCTTTTAAGTACTTACTTTCATTCATTTGGTAAAACAAAAAATGACTACTTCTTCTCTGTTATCTGTTTGATATTTACACGAGGAATGTGTAACGATAGATGAATACTTAATTTGCAAAAAATATTGGTAAAATGTACAATTTCATTTTGTAGCATGCTTTGTCTTGCAAAATTATATAGCATGAAAGTGTTATACACAGGAGGCAAATTGTACACAAGCTAAAGTTTTTTTAAATTCGGAATTTCAACAATACGTACCGATTCTGCCAACTCATGTAAAATTAATTTCTTAAGATTGATAAGATAAGATTGATTGATTGATTGATCAGTGCAAGTTTTATAAGGCTTGCAAAAAAAATTGTATAAAACCTACAGTAACCATGTATCTCTGCCGTGAAAAATGCTTCCATTTATTTTCAATCGCTCTTGTCAAAATGTCTTGTTTCCAGCAATAAGTAGGAAATGACTGCAAGGGATGAACTTTTGGTTTGTGAATATTTATGAAATTTCCACAAGGAAACATGACAGACAGTCGTAGACAGACTAATCTTTATAACTAAAAACAAAAAGTTCATCAAACTTGACGAAGTCAAAAATTATACAAAAAGAATTTACTCCAGGTCTACAAGGAAAGAAGTACTTATGCTAAAATTTACATTTGTGGATAAAGTGTGATGTTATCTTTACACATTACTCTAGGATACGCAATTGACTTTGTATACATACTGCACAAAAATATTTTGACGAGTCAATGGGTAAGAGTAAAGAGTACTACAACAATGCAAATACATAATCCAACATATTTTATAAAACGTTTTCAGCCTTTTCATTGTGTAGAAATTTATGTCTTGAAAATATTAAAAAGCAGAGCTCAGGACACTTTTTTTACTGGAATTCATTTCTATTGAGTTCGGTTAAATACATGACTACCACGCAATTCCATACATTTTCTGAAACCGTTAAAGACAAAACTAAAAGTGTTTAAACATTAACATCATCAATGTTTCGAAAACAACAAAATTGGTTTCATAATGATGTATTATCTATGACAAATATTTTTGTAAGCATTAATGTTCATATTAGGGACAAAATGCATGTCCTCACATGCAAAGGAATAAAATGCAATGCGCTCATGAAATAGGAAAAGATTTTTTTCTCGTAGCGATAAGTTTTATGACGCATTAATTTCAATTCGCTAAAACTCTGCTTTATTGCAATAGCAAGCCTGTTAAGTCATCACAAACTTCTCCTGAAACCTGTTTTAGGAAGGATATGGGATTATTCTTTCGTTTTGAGCTCGAGCATAAATTGAAAATTTTATACATAACATAACTGACAAAATACCGGAGAAGATATGAAACGAATGATGCCCTATTACTCATCGGAATATAACGTTAATTTTTATTGAGCAATAATCTAAAACTTCACTGCAATTCACAGAAATTCTTTTCGCATTCCATGACGATGTATGACATGGGGAATTTATTGTCTGTTAAATTTCAAAATATGCACCAAGCATTTTTTTAAAATACGGACAAAACTATATTTAAATTTTAAGCATTCAGATATATTATAAAATGAGGAGGTAAATTAAGGTTTACTCATATTTTAAACAGAACACTTCCTATAGTTATGGAATGTCATTTTATGTGAAGCAAGTTCATGATTACTTAACTAAGCATGAAATGTGGTATTGGGTAATGAATACAAGGTAAAAAGTGAAAGGATGGCTAACTAATTTGGAGTTCAATTTTTTCTTTTCGTCTGCATTTTGTGGGTTTATTGTTTTGTGTGCTCCTTTCTATTGAAATGCTGTTTATGGGAAAGTAGCCAACTGTTTAGTTAAATTTTTAGTTTAAGATATACAATATCCCGAAGTATCCAAGTATCCTCATTCTATCACGGAACATGTAAGCTAAGCTTTAATACTGTTGATGGTGGGGACATTTATGCAATTCATGGTCACCACGGGCAAAAGCAGGCGACCAAGTGAGCTGAGCAAGTAAGCAGAATCCTAACAGCTTAACAGTTTGAATTCATTTATTAGCCATTTCATTCGCATTAGCTTTCCTCATAATATTTAATACCAGCTATTATATCAACAGAGACAAGGAAAAGCTGCTAAAAAAGTGGTACAAATTACTGAAACATTTGTGATGTTTTGATTTCCTTCTCGTTTTAGTAGGGCGTTTTTGACTTAATGTAAAACTTGTATATTTGGTGAGGTTAGGAGAAAACAATTCGATCCTATACATGCTGCATGTAAATATTTCGATTCTTCTCATATCTCATGAAATCTTCTTTTTTCATTACGTTCACATTTGAATGCAAAGCAGCCCTTTGCAACGATTCAATTCATTAGAAAAATTTATAGGAAAAAAACTCGATAACATAAATTTAGGATATCTCTATTGCGAATTACACTTTTGGGGCACATACAGGATCCAGGTAAGATGAGTTTGATATTATCAAACTTAGCATAAATAGATAATTGCTTTTTGCGTCAATAATTGTTTTTTAGGAAACTGTGAAGTGATGTCTCAAATGATTCGCAAGAATTTCTCATTTCCTTGGAGACTTTTGCAAATTCAAAAGCTGTTTGTGGAATGAATAATTCAATTATCATAAATTCCTCACAATATCAATATTTCAGCAGTCACGTGAACAAAGCACACATTTTGATGTTCATTTCAACTAACTGTTAATAAAGGGCATACTGGAGTCTTAAGAGCTAGTCAGATTAAAAGAATTTACGTCATCAAATTCCAGAAAAAGCATTTGTGTCTCAGCCTCTCAGCTTCTCCGATTTCAGCCGCACGCAGTACTACGAATTTCTTCTCCTCCAGCATTACCGCAGGAACAATAACAGATAAAAAATTATTACGACTTTCTCAGAACAATATATGTACGTTACATCTGAAGCAGATTGTAATGCAGATTTCAGACAAATAAATGCAAGATAATCATATTAAATTTTCATCATGACCGAATGCAAGGCAATGGCTTTAGATATGGATGTGTGGGAACTGTCCAAACACAAGTTTTTGCTTGCAAAACCTCAGTTCAAAATTTCAGAGACGCCAGCGCTAACTTTCTTTTCTCTTTTTTAGTCATTCAAATTCATAATCCCGTATTGAACTAGAATTGCACATTGCCAAAATGCAGTTTCAGATAGCTCACTTCTCCCCTTCTGGAATGCAATAAAGATAAGAAGTCATAAACCAATTTGCGTGATGTGAGTTGACTATGCAAGCAGAATTCAAAAAAGTTACGTGACTGCCATTATAACATTTCTAGTCCGTATATGAATCATCTCAACGCGAGCATTTGCCTTCCTCATGATTTTGATTTTCGAGGGTATTCATCAACGGGTATGTCCGGCATCACAATTTATTATTTAATGGTGATGCACTCTTAAAGCACTTTCAAAAGAGTGCACACTATCTTCAATCCTAAGTCTTAAGAACAGAATGCAAAAAATTCATTTAAAAAATGCTCAGTAAAAACGAATTAAAAATTCACGGCCTCTCAAAGAAGTAAGTTGGCTCTGACAAATTCACTGACACGTAATCACATTTCAAAAGTTGTTAATGAATGTCTATACAGTACGCAATAGTAGCTATTTACCAAAAATATCTTGGTGGATCACAAGTAAACAAAATAGCTATTATTTGCTCTGCATCAAATTAAATTTATTTGTCGAATGTGCTACCCCTCATCAATCACAAACTGAAAAACATTAGAAGTAAATTACTCACCTAAATGTGAACAATATTTCGAACCAAGCAAACTGCAAGAAACAAGAAATCTGAAAATATCCTTGTGACGAATTAGATTACAATCAAAATTTGATTTCTTGGCCCAAGCACCTGCACCTTTGGCCAGCTACAAATTTTCTGTTTGATTTGTTTGTAGAAGCCCCAATAAAATTAGCAATTTGGCTACCGCCAACATCCCCATAAACCCTAATTACCAGTAGTCCTCTCAAAAACTGAACATATTCTCTTCCCTCACAAAACTCACAAGTTTAATAAATGGTGGGGAGTTGCAAAAATGTAAATATGGTTTATGATTGTTATCGCTCATTTCATTACGTTATGACATTCGTCGTTGAAAAGAATTCTTTATGCGAAACATTTTTGCAAACATTTGCAAAAAAACTCGTGCTTTTTACATTACAAATTCTTTACTATGGATATCCACCCGCGACATCTTTTTCATGTGAAAACTTCCTTCCTGCAATTTCCTCTTATTTTTAAATATTCCCAAAATCAAGAACCTAACAATCCATTGTTGAGTATTTCACAATAAACCGTGCCTTCTGCCACCACCACAACAGCCACCACCCATCTTGCAACATCGTAATCTTCATAAATCCTTTCTCTTAAGGATAATCCGCCAAACAATTGAATTCAAAAAGAGACAACAAAATAGTTAGACATTTATAGCTACACAAGTGCAAATGCAATAACAGCCTTTCTGAGAGTAAATGCCAGGCTGCCACTGAAGATGACGAATGAAGCATGAAAAAGATAAAGTAGCTGAGAGATGTGGAGTATTTGTTGATCATTATGATAACGTGAATTATTATGATCACCATTATTTATTGGAATTGCAACATTCGTACACACATAACCGCATATAAATACATTCGAAATGGATAGAATTCAGTAGCAAGAAGATGGACGCATGATCGCATCATATTTTTGGGATCATCCTCCTTACAAATCTGGCCAATACACTCTCTTTTTCAGCTAATATTCAAAAAATTGATGGCTCTGAACTGTCCGCAATTAAATTTCTTGCATGAGACCAGTTATTTCAGTTGATCAATAACTTCTAATAAAAGTATTTACAAGATATTAGGGTTCATATAACTTCGGTTTGTTTTTACATAGTCGATATGTCTGCTGATGCATTTAAAATTTAACAAGGGTGAGAGATAATAGAATTCTTTAAAGACATCAAATGTGCAAACTACTTAAAATGCTTACCTGCAATGCCTTTATTAAGTCTATTTGCCAGTAGTATTACAGTGCTCTTTGTCAAAATTATCAGGGGTTTAAATATTTGCAACTGTGGGTGGCTTTATTTACTTGTGGGTTTTAATCGGAATGGCCTGGTGCAATTTCATCATTTGGACATTCAGGCTCCCCATTCTTCACATCAAATGTCTGCTACTAAAACCAACCCGTCGTTTAAAAACCCTTATTTTTAGCTATCAAATGACATGCTGATCGGCTGAATCGGCGAAGTCTTTGAGATTGAGTGACCAAAGTTGTTGCATCTTTTCTGGTACAGCCTACGTATAACTTCGTATCTAAACTGGCAATGGACGAGATGATTTTTGTGTTGGTCGAGCAATTCCATCAGCTCTGTCATTAACTTTGTCCACAAACACCCTCACAAGATTTTTATTTAAATACCCAATGAAATTGAGAGGAGCATTAGAGTTTCAAATGATAAATGGAAAGAAACTAAAACCAACAAGTCTACTTATAATTTCTAGGAGTGTATCAGTATTCATTTCACGAAAAGTATTGGATTATGGGGAGAACTATTATGTTGCCCATGTTACGATTGCAATATTTTGTAGCCTGATGTTGCTAGGTCAATAACTTTTTATGTACCGATGATTTTTTCAAAAGTCCAACTTTGGAGTATAAATTTATTTGTTTTGTGATAATCCCGGCTACTAACGATGTGGTTTTGTCGAAATAGCCCGTGATATCCTTGAGTTCCAGTACCCCTGGAAGTCGACATCACTGCGATATTCAATATTTTTGGCGTCACAGATATTCTTTCTTTTCCAACGCTCATCTATAGGGAAAATATAAGTTTCTTTATGTGTACAGCAGAAGTTTTGGTTCATTTAGTCACATTTACTAGTGATCAAAGGCTTCACTGAGGAACGGAAGTGACTTGAAAGATTGTACTAATGGGTAGGGCATATCTAAAAACTGTGGATGAAACAAATAACTAGCTTATTCACGAGTCTGAAAATAGTGCTTTCAACAAAAATTTGCTGTTTTGGAAGCAAAATGAGCAATTTATAGTCAATTTTTTCATTTCTTTCATTCACTTTTTTCGTATAAAAATCTGACCTTTCAGATTAAAGTGATCATAACTTTTGAAAATGTGAACTTAAAAGATAACCGTTTCGACTGGAATTATTGCTAAAAGCTGATCTTTTAAGGTATGTTGCAGTCTTGCTTCTATCTGGGAAAATTATTCAAATACAATCGTGTACTCTCCAACCAAAATCACCATTCATAGACTTTTTGCGAGCACTGTAAATCGTGGGCTTATTTTCCATAAGCGCTATAAGATTTTCTGGCTGACTTTTAATAGCGCTATATGAAATTTTGGCTGATTTTAAAATGAGACACTCGACTTGGCTGACCAACAATTAAAAAACGATATACGCAAAACAGCGATTTTACAGGAGACGCAAAACCATGTTTACTCCAAAATTCTATAAAACCTCCTTAAATACTCAAAACTAGTACAAAATTGCTGTTTGAAAAAGTTTTTATCAAAATGAAGTAATATAGGTCTCAAAAATTAGTTCATTGCATGTTCTTATGCAATGAGTACTTATGCGGCCGAAAGAAATTCATCAAATTTTAATCGCACACCAACACTTGCACTGTGTTTATGAGATGAAATTAAAAAGGCACACACGATAATGCGTACATCAACATGTGCGTAATTTCTCAATGAAAGTCGCATTTTACTCCAAAGTGCATATATCCCTTTTTAATTCTTGGTCACCCAAGTCGAATGTCCCATTTTAAAATCAGCCAAAATTTCATATAGAGCTATTGAAAGACTGCCAGAAAATCCAAAAACGCTTTTGGGAAATAAGCCGTCGATATGGTTAGTATAAATTAAAACAATAATCGAGAGTTAAAACGTTTGTCAAGAATATATCAAATCACTCACTTTTGCACTTTTTGCATTCTTGCTGTCACAGAATTCAAAAAATTGTTTACAAGGATCTGTGACATTAATCAACAGTAGTACCTCAATAGCCCTACAATACCCCGGTCGATGCCCGGGTGACCTATTTACTCTGTTTGCATTTTTTTTGGAAAATCAATTTTTATATGATTTTCACGCCGACATTGACGGCGACGCCGAACTACAGTGACAATACAGTTCTTACAAAATATAATCACTAGTATAACTTTTGTTTCATTGGTAATCAAGAAAAATGCAACAGTAAGGAAGTATGCAGTATATAGTAAAATAAATGCGTAACTGGTACCATAAGGTAAAGCATCAATAAAAATGTATAACAGTACTCCGCAAAGTGATCTTTAGCCAGCCATTGATAAAATCGCGTAGTGCAATTAATATGCACAATTATTTTGCATAATGCTGATATAAAAAATACATACTATTGTATGCGTAAACAGAAATAATCGAGTATATAATCCCCAAGTAACAATTAATAATCATGTCATTCAATAATGGAATATTAGATTCTACAGAACCCAACTCTTACATTACTTTCTCATTCTACCCCAAGGATTCATAAAACATTTACAATTATAGGATTACATCACCATCATTCTCGCATTCTAAATCTAATTCAACACAATAAATGGTATTTATCTCCAAACCAGACTGCCGCCGGCTACTGGAAAAATGTCTCAATCTTGCAGCATAAAGTCCAATGATCGGGACTCATTATAGCACAAACAGCAACATGGGAAATCATTTCGTCAGTAAGATTCAAGAAATAGTTTTGTATGTTTATGCTTGTGTGAAGATATCACGAATATCAGTTTATGTATTGGATTCGCATTATGCACCTTTCAATTATCTTCAACCATCAACAATAAATATTGTCGCCGCACCTGGCATATTCTTGTATTTGCTGCCCCTCCCCTTAGCTACAACACAAAATCAAAATTTTATAGTTACGTATAGGATGATTATAAACATAAATAAAAAAATAATAATTCTACGTCAAAATTTTCTATTGTTTATTTGTAGCACGTTTATCTTTAGTTAATGAGTGCAACGGTGTTTCTGTACCTCTTTCTCAAGGTTATGTGGAATCCTATCTTCTCTCTCGAGCACATTTAATGGTAAAAGACATCAACCGAAGGCAATTGTTCTGTATCAACTGGGAATAGAGATTCATTGGTAGGCAAGTTTTCCGAAGGGACAGCATGTTGCTAGTATGTCGCTTTCATTAAATAAAGACAAAAATGTGTGATCTGGGACAATTAATTCATTCTCATTTCTCCCACCCATTTTACCTTCTCTTTTGGGAAAACTAAAAGAAGGCAAGAGGGTAGACGTATGGCTAGTTTTCAAAGTTCAAAGGAGCTTCACTGCCATGAAGATTTTTATCACTTTTTTTAACTTCCTCGTTTAGACCAGGTTGTACTGACTTTTTGGTTCATTTCTCCAACCAACAAATTTACTTAATTACAAATTCTCGTAGGGCTTACTTTTTCTTCTGAGGAATTCACAGCTCCAACTTGTTCATTTTTCAAATTCAGGGCACCCTGCCCTATATTTTAAAATATCTTTGCTTTCAAAAGAAATACTTTCGAATTGAGATAAAATCGTGTGTGAAGATCGCACAATTTTTTACCTTTCGGGCTCTGAAAATGACCCAATGAATTTCTTCCCTGCATTTTTACACAAAGACTCACCTTCTTTCAAACTAAAAAGAACACCCAAGAGAAATGCAACACGGACATCCAACTGCATCCTCGCAACCTGCAACAAAAGGCAAAAGTAGAATCAAAAATTGAAACTTAATTAATAGTATAGTCAGTTCGTCTCTGAGTTTCCAACTAGAAATTTAAGTTTTTCTTTTTCATTTTTTTCTTCACATTTTCCAACATCTGCTTCTTCTCTTCTTCTTTTCCTCCTTTTCTTCCCTAGCATATAATTTTGAATCCAGGATACCGTATTAAAAATGCATCGCAAATCATTCATCGCTGCTTTTGCAGACGAAGCGGAATGCAGATTTTCTCATTCGGTTTTCTAAATCTTCATTTTGACATGTAATAAAACATGATAGTTTGTTTACATGACACTGTCCGGATATCAAAAAAACGGTGGATAAGCACTTAATATATTTTCAAGTGCACATTACCAGCTTCATCTATCGTTATCAAGTAATTTTGCTCCATACACATATTACCCTCATGTTTCAGTTTTTATGAACAAAATGCTGACCTTGTATTTCATCCAATTTACGCACACCACTTCTCCCCTACGTTTTGTCGCCCGCACGCTTAACACAGCACGCATTGATTGAAAACACAAGTATTCGCAAAAAGGATTTGTTGTCGGTTCTAGAAAAGTAGATGTTTCTTTTTATGACCATTTTTCTTTCGTGGATATCATTAGATCATTTTACTTGCACCTTCTAACTTGTGTTGTGTGGACGGCCCAGCTGTTCCATTATAACTATGGTTTAGTTCACACTCTTGACAGCCGCACTTGCTACCTTAAAAAAATTTAATTCCTTAATATGGACTGACCCAAATATTTAACATTTACCACAATGAAAGGATGATTTTTTGCTGCAAGGAATGTTTTACTTTGTCATATTTGTTTCATGCATATTATTTTGGCATGTAATTGCATGTGAAATGGGGGAACAAATACAATAGTACTTAAGAGTTCACATACAACCATATAATGTTTTTTGACACTTTTTTATTCCTGGGGCCTGCTGAGATATCACGTCTCATTATCGTCCTACGCGAATGTTACATCATACAGTGTTTAGACATACCTACAATAAAAATATTGTTTTTTGAATGACAGTATGCTCCTGAAATTGCAAATTGTACTAATGGTGATTATTGGTTTTTTACAAACTCATGCAAGGATTTATCGGTATGATCGTTCATGTCATTTTCATGTTTTACTACAATTTTGAACTGTAATAAATACATGTCATATAATATTATTCTTTTACCGCCCCGTTTGCCTCATTAACACTCCTCTTAATTGCCGTCATTGACCATCATCGCATTACTAATAATAATACTACTGCTCATATAGTCATAATTATCTCCCGCCTTCCTTCTGTCTCTTGCTTCCAGGTTGAATCATAGTATTCGTAATAACGATTTTATCTATTTTAGTTGTTTTGTATCAAATAAAATTACGTAAATCATTTTCTTTTTGCTCTAATTCACTGTCGTCTCTTCAGGAAAGTAAAAAATTCGCTTTATAAGCTATTAAAGGGGTATGCATATTTTTTAACTATTTACGCTTTGTCGGCAAAATTTCCCCCTCATATTGTCGTAAACAAACAGAAAAAGTAAGAGACGAGTATGGAACTTTTAAATCTTTTTCAGTGGATGACGAGTTATTTGCACTTGTCAAAAAATGTGACAAATGTGACAAGTGCTGCTTGGCTATCGCAACCACTGTATCATATCAATATGGTCTTATAATTTGGTGCATTGCCGCTTTTGTGCTTCGAATCGTTGAAATGGTTTTTTGTTACGTAAATCCTTACAAATGAGACAGTGGAAATCATGTTGGAATTCCATATATTTGAGAGAGTAAATACGAATTTGTACTCTATTCCTTCATTATGATAATATCTACTCGTGAGCTTGCGGATGCCGAAGTAAAAATTAGGGTATATCAGTAAGCTAACGTGGAGGTTTACACACTGCTCATAATATCAGCCTACATCATTATTGTCATCATCATGATTATTGTCATTTTATCGTTTCCATGTGTTAAGGACTTGGTACTTGTTAAAAAGCGCCATTTATGCGCTTTGAACCCGGTGATGATGATCTTGAGAGAAAAGAAACCCATTCATGAAGTTTTGCAAGGAAATTGGTTCATAGAAGAGCAGATGCTAATAATATTTTAAAATGCTTACAAAATCCTGAGTTGTTGCGGGTCATGTTTGAGCTGCCAAACTTGTCACTAAGGGATAAAGAAAAGGAAAATGCACTGTGACGAAATCTTTTTAGTGCGTTTACTTATGAGTTTTTACCCATCCTCACTTTGCATTAAAGCTTGGAATGTGCACTTCACATTTTATATATGAAGGATATTTTAGTTGTGATCAAGCGCGCAATAATATATAATAATATATATATATATATATTTGAAGATCACTCAGTCACTGCAGTTTTTTCTAGTATGTGAGATTTACTCAAGATAATTGTATTCACTCCAGTTTATTAGTTTCAGTTTTAACTTAGTTTTATTTTCACGATTTTCCCTTCCAAAACCTCAGTTGTGTGAAAGTTTAATGTAAATGCACCCAAAAATCCTTCTTAAGGTGAACTGATTCGAATTTACGAAGTCAATCCAAAGAAATAAAAGAATATCACTTGCTAGTACGCGAGCTGAGCAGTGATCTAGGTAGTTATCTAGATGTGAGAGGAGAAAACGGACTGAAGACCAAACTTGTATAGACATCCTGATTAATTGGCTATAAAATATGAAATTCCACATGTTTCCCATGGTCCATTTCACGGCAGGCTGTGTTAATTGCTTTTGTGATAATAGTTGATTGCCAGAGCTGCATTTCGTCCATGTGTGACTATCTAGTTATAAATGAAGGGTTAGCAACATGTGAGAAAAACGATAAGAAAATTAACGGTGTTATTTGCGAAGCTAAAAGGCTAAATGCTTGAGGAACAGCTGACAAGGGAGCAAAAAAGGAGCATATACTTTGTTCCAATACCGGTACTTCAAGCACCATCGCATCCCAAAATGGGACCACCGTTCTCTATCTCATCCAGCCAGAAACAAGGATCTGGGTCCTTTGCTTACTGTGAGAGAAAATGAGCGTGAAGTGGGTGTTAGTAATGAACAAAAGGTTAGCCAGGAGTTTATGAATTTATCAACACGAACACTTAGTGCTCCATTCGTTCGTCCAATTTCAAAAGATGATGAAATGAAAATAGCTACTGGAGTGAGTGTACGTGAGAAGAAAGCAAAAAATTTGGTATTGCTTTCAAGTCACATTTTATCCCAAAGAAAACTCTTCCATCTATTTCACCTCAAAATTTCGCCCCGTCAGAAAAAAATGAATGGCAACAAGATCCACTCCAGTTGCTTAGTTTGACATGAAAAGATGAACCCAATGAAGGTTGAATTGGATGCTGCATTACAAAAACTCTTCCGTAAGCTTCAAATATATTTCTAATGGAATTCAAGGTCCAAATACGACCTGGCCCTTAATGAACCACAAAAAAAGTAGAAACTTTGAGATTTGAACACTAGTGATTGATGCTTGCGTTATTTCAAGCAGGTATAACTGTTTAAACCAAAGCAAATGCGCTGTTATTTTGGTTCTAAAGAGGTCAGGTAATACCTAAATATATTTTGAAAACTCTTAGAATTAGAAAACAATAGCAACCGTCATACTTGGAAAAATTGTTTGCATAGCAACAGTATCATATGCTTGGCTGGACCGAGTGGAATTTGGAAGGTAATTCTTTCTGGTGAAGCTTCAATTATGTTGCTCATGGAATTCGGGGTCCAAATACGCTTGTCCCTGAATGAACCACAAATAAAGTAGAAATATTTGGCTTAAGTGTGGTACAAGATGACAAGTGTATTTGGACTAGGAACAATATTTAAGGTTAGGTCAGATAACCATAGCTACCAACCTATTTAAAAAAATTATTTGCATAGCAACAGAATCATATGCCCGAAGGGACTGAGTAGAATTTGGAAGCGTAGTGTTTCTGGTGAAGCTTCACCTATGTTGCTCAAGTAATTCAAGGTTCAAATACGGAGGTAATATTAGGCTTGGAGAAGCACCTCCGCCAGAATAGAGCAGGCAAGGTGGTCGGCTGATCAGAGCATCAATTTTGTTTCAGTTAAACCAGCACTATCCACACGTTCATTGCCGTATGACATTCATATGGAAAGTAATATGAGTCGGTAAGATTTGTTGGAGATGCTTTGGAAGTCGATGACCACCCCATGCATTGGACTCCTGAGCGGGCTCGGTTGAGACCAATGATATAGGCTTGGTGTGGACTCCTTCTGTAGTATTCTCCTTCAGTTCTCGCTGATAAGTTT
>JAQIXX010002932.1:0-21919 GCA_034700605.1 Willowsia nigromaculata
CTGTTAGTTTTGCGAGTGAAAAGTGGAAATTTAATGAGAATGGTTTGAGATGTTGTGAGTCTTTTGCAAGTTGTTTGCTTCAGTTAAGATTTGTGATTGTGATATTTTGACTCTGAGAGCTCTCGCTTTTTATACACCAACCAACCGGTTCCAATTGTTGGAACTTCAGTTAGCCATACGTGTTAACGTAATGAAAGGTGAAGAAACTGACATGCTAATAAACAATAATTATCAACAATACTTGACAGGTCGACCTGAAAATAAACAAAAACCGAAACAATATTTGATAATTGATCAAGTTTGTTATACGATTGAAAGAAATGAAATATATAAATATGTCTTATACATTAAATGTGCATATCAAGCGGCACCTGATTTTGGTTCATTAGCCTTCCTCTTCTCGTGGGGACGTGGTGAGATTGCCAGAGAGGAAGTTCATGAATGAAACGTAGTAAAATTCAATCAGTCAACCTATCAATCAATCATAACTAACAAATTCGACTCTACTTATCTTTTTTGCATGCAATCCTTATCATAAGGCTGGCTTCATTAGTAATCGCACAATACCATGCTGTGTATTTATTGATAATCGTACTTTATATTGATCCTGAAATCATGAGATCAGAAAAAGCATAATCGTGGTCTCATGTTGCCATCTACTCTTTACAATAAGCGACTTCCCATTTTCCATATAGGTAGTACTCGTACTTATCTATACAATGAACCTTCACGATAAGTGAAATACCTGAGAAGTGGAAAACGCATCTTGCAGCATTTTTAATAAAGTATTTTATCAGTTTATCATGAAATTCGGAAAACCAGAAATGAACAGGTTGATTGAACGGGAGGAACTGATCCATGAACACGAATGACACTAAACAGCTTGACTACTGAAGGTCATGTTTGTTATGGCTGATTTAATGATAGATAAACACCTAAATAATGGGAAGTAAAAACATTCAGTGACAAATATTTTTGATACAGCGTATTAACATCGGTTTATGTGCGTACGAGATAAAGGGAACATGGAAATTGATTTACTATCTTGCCAAACACAAACAAACATGCACTTGATCTATGGAAGAGTTTAAGTTTGCTTATATTATTGTTTATTTATAATTATGAGAAGAAGAAGTCCATAGTGCAACTGAAGATCACTTCACCCCAAATCAATTGGCATTGGAGTTTTTCCACAAGAAAGTTTCAGCTTAAAACAAACAAAAGTTTCAAGTAAAAATATATATTTCTTTATAATTTTTGATACCTCCCAAGTTTCTGGTCCAAACGAAACTGAAGCCAGATAAAAATTTCTATAGAAAACAGAAATAACTCAAATATTTTCTAATTTTTTAAGAACCAAACTTCTCGAAGATTTAGTCGGAATGTTTTACAATGAAGTGATATGTAAATAAAACAAATAAAACAATGTAAAATACTGAAGGGCATGCGCCTTAGAAAGTGATTACGCTAAAACTTTAAACAAGAATATTTAGAAAATGTGATCGCTCCAATTGCATCGAACTGCAAAGACCAACCCAGCCTCGCTAGCTAATACTGATATAAAGCTGAGGTCTCTAACGAATAAAATATAGAGCAAAATTATGAATCGTTCATTATTCTAGGAAACGAGCAAAACGCTCTAGTTTAATTTTTTACTTAATAATATTGTATCTTTTAAAATATAATTTAGCATATTGGGTTTGAAGAGGATATCATATATTGACGTATGACTTAGGCACAAACAACAACCCTTAATTAGGTCGCTTAACAATGATTTTATACCAGAGAGGTTTTAAACAAGCATTTGTTCACATTAATTGTTTTTATCTTAAATTCCTTAAAAACCTAAACAGCTTTCCTTTTATAATAAAAATTAATAATCAAAGCTTTCATAACTCCAAAAAATTCTATAAGTATGACAAATGTAAAAGCCATTATATTTACAAATACCCTGTAAGCTGCTGGACCCATTTCCAAACAAGCTAAAATACTTGCCAACAAACAACCCGATATCAGTAATAAAAAAATTAATAAAATATTTCCGCGCATATTTGGTCGCTCGACTTCCATTGATCGATGTGTTTCACTTACAGCAAAAGTGCTGCTCTTTTGAATAAATTGAGGCCACCAATTCCAAAGTCCAGACGCCACTATAGCCTTCATTCTCCAATGAACACGAGGCTTTACAAAACCTGACAGAAGCATTGTGATGGAAATATTTGAGTACTCTTCTCTGCCAACATATACATCTTGCTTCCCTTCCATCTGTAATTTTCTACCATATTCATTAGCCATATGTGAAGTAGCAATTACCGCAGTTTTCGAGCATTTTCTTAATTCATCGTACAAAATGTCACTTTCATTCTTCCATATAATACTTGGGAAATACAATTTACTCAAGTACCCTGCTTTACGTTTTCTTTGATAAGCATACCAGCTAGATTTTTTGGGAAACAAATATGGTGAAATCAAGTTCCAAATCATTTGTTCCAACTTCGGGTGAAGTGTTGTGCGTTTAATCAAGGTTTTCCATGGATCCGTTGAGCCTGCTTCAGCAGCTAGACTCCATTGAAGTACCTCGGATCTAATTGCGTTCCAAGCAAAGTTAGTAAGCAATATGACATGGCTACTATAATTTATTGTGTAGTTTTTTCCTTCCATCCTGTATGGGAAAAACCCGATATCAATATCCATATATGCTGTTCGTGTGTAGATTGTAAAATTATTGTCCACCAGCTCATTAAATGTTTCATATGGAATGTATTGTCTTTGTTTGATTATATTGTAAACGTTTTTGCTCTTGTATGCGTTGCTTAGAACCACTCCGACAAGAAGAAATGCCCCAACTGCTGGCCATAAGTTGACATTATTCACAACGCTTCTGAAAAATGGATCTCCCTGCTCAATTAACACTTTTGCAACGTTAAATAAGTACTTGAAAGAATTTATTCCACAATACGTCTATTTCTCATTTGTAATCAATGTAATAGTCATGGCTAGCAAGGCACCCGAAAATATAATGCAAAGCCAAACGGGATACTCGTACACATTTAAAAGCTCTGCAAATACAAGCTCGTCCATTCCTCGGTTACCACCACAGCTTACGAACTTGAGAATAGTAACATTATTTGGTAAAGACAGCCATCGGTAAAGGCTACTATTTGTTGGCTCGCCACGAACTATCAAGCTTGTGGAAAGTATAGTTGGAATGACATCTCCTTCATAAAAATATGGAGATATTTTTCCATTGATGCATTGTTTTCCACCAATGAAACTCATTTCGTATGAGGAATTCCCAATAATTTCCTGGAGTAGGTGAGCCATCGCGTGAAATAGTTTATCCTGTGATGTATCATATGGGAGTTTTGCCAAAGACTTCATTGGCGTGCTGTATATTTTTGAAAGATAATTTGGACAAAACTGAAGATGTCTATTTATTCCATCAAGGATGCGATTGTCTCTTGATATCTTTTTAACTGTGCGATCAATCCTCCATCGCTGATTTGTTTCATACCCAAAGCCTCCGTCTGGGTTGGTAATTATATGAAATGCCTTATCCGGCAGGATAGTATGCTGACGAGATTGTGGTGATTGAAAAAATCTGTTTGAACGTCTCTTACAATCAAAACAAGGTTCTGTATCGTGTAATCCGGTAATCTCTCCATGAATTTCAAAATTCAAAGTGTGTATATTTGTGGGGCAAGCTGACAGGAACCTGACATTAATAGCCTGTGAACCAAAGCTGTCATTTGCTAAATCGTGGTGAATAGAAGAGCTCATCCAGCTCATAAGATGAAAATGATCTCTATGTTTCATCTCAATAAGAATGATGACCTGAGGCCGGATTGATTGATCAATGTGTTCTAGAGAAATGTCATTTGCTGGTAGTTCATAGTAAAATATTTTAGGGTTATTCCATTCATTTTGATCAGGGTAAAGTACGATTTGAACTTAGCAATTCCATTGCTTTGTCTTCACTAGGAGACGGGGTTTGTTCAGGCATAAGCAAGATCCTACAATTAGCTTGTCTAGTGAATGGAACTGCGTAATGTAAAAAAAAAACAACACGATATAAAGTGCACCTGGAATATGCTAAATTTTTATTTCCAATTAATGGGAAAATTAATTTTCCAATTAAGACAATTATTTAATTTTAAACATATCACAAACAAACGAAAGAGCCAAATATACTTACGGATTTAATTGTGTATGAGCAACTGGAGTGAAATGAAGAAGATTGGTTAAAAGCACAATTATTTGGCTCCTTAAAGTTAGGGCTCTCCAATCGCGTTTGAAATCCCCTAACCCAATGCCTTCTAGATTTTGGATTTGGTACTCGAATAACATGCATAGCATTCAACTTACGCAAAATGATAGAATGATCAAATGGTTTAAGATTCACATTTTTGTAGTTTTCAATCATCACAAGGCAATTCAGTTGTGAATAGGAATTGATTATTTCCGGGAGATTCGTAATTTGTGGATACATGCCATTCTGGGAGTCTATTTTTGCCTTTTCTAACCCAATCACTTTACAAAATGTACAAAATAAGAAGAAAAATATCATTGTAAACTTTTGCAAATGTTTCTCATTTGATTTTCACTGCTAATCACAAAATGATTACTATAGACTCATCGGAACCCCAATAGTGAGTATAACTTAAGTATTTTAGCAAAGGGGTAGCACATTGTCATTGTCCATTTATCCATCAATCGATCAATTTCGTGATGGACTGATATTAAATATATAATCAGGAAGTGATTTTACTTAAAAATATTTTTTTTAAATGCTGCACTATAACATGCGATATGATATGTGCATACATTCCTGTTAGCTTAGATTATGGTTTATATAGTGGTATAATATAGCTTGCGTAAACCTTTCAAAGTAATTGATCATATTTAATTACTTAATGCACGTGTAAGCATGCCTGCATGCCACGTGATGAATAGTTTTATTTGAAATTTCCTCCTTCTGTCTCGTCTGGGTTAACATGTAGGCATGTATGTAAGGTAATTGGTAGTTAGTCTAGGTTGGCAGATATGATATTCTTACTGCAAGTATTAGTGTGTTAGCTGTGTTTTGTAAAATCTTATGCCAAAACTTATTTGAATGATATACTTCAATTTTGTGCTGTTAAATGGAACAAACTTTAACCATTCAGAATGGTTCAAATGGTTCGATTCACGGTTTCATTTAAGAGCATTTGATCCAGGTGAATCAATTGAATTGAAACAACTTTTATTAGTTCATCAAGTGAATTGAAACGAATCTAATGAAAGTGAGCCATTCATTTTCGGTTCAAACTGACAAAGTTTTACGCGACATTCTTTATTTTTCTTGTGTTGGCGGATCTTGCTTGAGGTTTCCAAAAAGCTGATGACAAAAAATTGATATGGGTAACAAATCACCTTTTGGGTAACCCCAATCCAGTTCTTGAAATTGCATCTGTGGGTCTATCTGTGTCTATTTTCAAGATCTAACAAGTTGTAAGTTGTAATTCAAGTCAACTGTTAAGCCATAAATTCTAACTATCGCAAATTCACAAGTTTCCCTTCCCCAATTATTAGCCTCCCCCAAATAGGCGCCCCGGGGTCTACGAGCTAAAAACTCGAAGAATGCTTATAGTCCCCTCGATTACTCGCCTCCCCCAAACACACGCCCCGATAAAAATTGTTAAACTACCGCAATGAAAAAAATGCATACCAGTTATTGTATTCAAGGAAATATGTACATCCGCTTGAGTTATTTTTATGTTAACTTTTATAACTTTGAATACACTTCTGTTAGTAAATCTTTGGTAGAAATACATTCTTAACTAAAAAAGTGCATAACAACTCATATTGTCTTTTAGTCATACCTAGTTTTTCAGGTAGCTTATAAATTCCTTTACAATTAATATTATCTTAGTATTTGCTTGTGATCTGACAATTGGTAATTACTTTTAAGAAGTATTAATTAAAATACAAGTAAAGATTCTACAATAGTTACATAAACATAAGATTGATTAGTTTAGTTTAGGATCTCGCTATTTAATCTATTTTCATGCGCGAATCAAATCATGGATAATTCGATTCGATTCAGTTCAATAGAATTGAAATGAACCGAACCAAACTCCGTGAATTAAACTGAACCAAAGTAAAAATATATCATTCACTATTTGAACTGCACAAAATGAATAGCTCTGAACCAAACTGAACCATTCAACAGCACTACATCAATTTACCGATACTGTCAAAAACTACCCGTTTTCTAGCCACGTGATCGACCTGTTAATTACAGAGGACTTAATGTTTGAGAATGAGAGTACTAAGAAATACGTAACTCAAAGTACTTTATTGCATCATGTAACCTTTTTGTTTGATTACCTGTTATACCTGTGCAGCCTTTATTGAAAGCGAACTAAGAACATGCAAAAATTGTGTACTTACATATTACCTTATGACTATTACTTCTCTGAAAATTTTATAATTGTTTGCTTCTTTTGAACCTAGTACTATAATTTAGTAGTTTATAGGAAGATCGGTCTAGCGGTTTTGGCTCCAAGATTGCCACGCAAGATAATTAAAAGTTAATGAAAAAACATAAATGAATAAAACTCTAACTTCAGTAATTGTTTTTCACTTAACGCGCAAATATGTAACTAGTTAACTCCCTGTCTAAATATCTGATTGGTCATTTAAAGGAAAGCACCAGCATATGTATAAATACACGGTAAGCTGCTGGGCCATCTTCTAAGGAGATCAAATTAATTTTTCGCAAATCTCTTAAAATAAGTATTATTAATGCATGAAGACTTTTAAAAATTCATTGCTTCTTCAATTCTTCTTTAATTAAAATGCTCACTTTCTCAAAAGATATTGGACTTATGTGGGTAAAATAGAACATATCTTGTGAAAACATAAATAAAACAACATTCTAAAATTTGTAAACCTTAAAGTAACTTCTACGAATTGTTAAATGCTAAGTAAAAATCTTAAACTATTCACCTCCTACTTACTCTGCTTTCTAATCTCAGATTGAAATAAAAGAAGCGTTTGAAATATTGACACTGATCGGCAATCAATACTCATTACCTATCAAAATGCATTAACGATCATAATTGAAATAATGTACTACCGTAAATTCATTACTCCGGAGCGTATTTTCAACTTTCACGTTTGCTGCGTGCCATGCAAAATACAATTTTCAATGCGATAGTGTGTATCAGATTTTCTATAAAATGAATTTTAAAAATAAATTACTAATCGTTCCAATATTCTCTTTATCCAATAATCAAAAAGTTTAATTCAGTTCATAAGAAATGGTAACAGTTTACTGTATTATAAGTCATTAATCCGAATCTATTATTACCTCATATTATCCTTCACATTTATCTTCTATTTTTCGTTTGGACTAGCTAAAGTAAACAGGTAACTTTTATAAAGCAGGTATACCAACACAAAATATTATTATTCTTTCCATAACACTGGATGGAATGGAATACATAACAGCAGTTAAATTATGGAATAATCATACAACATTGTTGCTGTAAATAGTTTCTTTATAATTTGTGTGGATAATCTAAATACGTCAGTGATTAATTCATCTACCTTACGTTCTAAACGAATCACTACAATTCACATATTGGTAACTATTGATTCTGATACAAATATTATTTATCATATCACATAAAATAAAGCCCTTCAACCGCCATACACTTTGGTTTTTTGCACTAAAAATTATGTTTATCGTGAGCAATATTACAAATATCTTAATGAAAGTCGAACAAAAATTATGGACAAAGAATTGGTTCCAAAAACTGTCGGAATTTTTTGGCGAATTCATTATCCGAGAAACGATACACTGATGACTTTGCCCTCAGTCTGATTTCGTTTTGTGCCTCTGGACTCAGCTCTAAAATATGTTTTATTTTTTGGGCATATTCTTCTGCGGTCTCTGCAAGAAATCCGTTTCTTTTCTCTTCCGGGGATTCCTGAACAATGTCCATTAATGGACCTCCAGATCGATGGGCGACCATTAGAAGTCCAGCAGCCATACATTCCACAACGCCTGCGATTGAAACATAAAATATCATAAAAATAAAGTATTTTTTGAGGTTTATGCTTTCAAGAACAGTAAATCTTGAAGTCCTACTTATTCCAAAATGCTCGTTCCACATTGAATGTATTCCAATCATTCCATTAGAAAGTTGCTCTTTCAGAGTTTTGAATGAAAAGTTGACTTGGACGACATTCTTGTCCACCCCCAGTTCCTTGGCTAGTTTCTTTAGTCCATCCACTCTCTCCTGGTCATCTTCATTCCTCACATTTCCCAACATTACCAATCTGACCCTCGCCCACAAATCTGGCTTCAAAATCTTTTTCAATTCCTTCATTGTCTCGACTTGCAACGCATGGTTCTTCTCTGGCCGAAACAGAGCCACAGACGCCAAATTGATTGTCCTCGTATGCTGATCCTCATCATGTCTCTTGAGCTTTTTGAACTCCTCCACGTCACAAGGCGGATACACTTTGTAAGTAGATCCTGGCTGCGCCCACAGCTTCAAAATGTGACCTTCCGTCCACGACGAGTTCACCATGGTAACTTCACTGCATCTTCCGGCTTTGCTGTAGATCCATGCGAATAGCTTGTAGTACAGCAACTTGGTTCTCGACAAGGTCGCCACGTCATCAGCATTGTTATAGGTCGCCTTTGGAGCTACCCTTTGGAGCATATCTGTGCTTATCGTTGGAAAGTGAACATAAGCACCAACTCGAGATCCACCCAAATATTTGAATAAAGGCAACGTGAACGCGTATCCCATCGTATCCAGAAAGACATCAGGTTTGAAAAGGGATAGGGCTTCAATTCCCAAGTATAGAGATCCAATCGATTGGCCAAATAGAGTGAGTGTCGGATAAGGGCTTTCTTCCACCCACTTACGCCTCGTTAAGAACACAAATTCCACATTGCTCGGGTCCACCAAAATGTTGAAATTATTCCTAGCTTTGGAAAGGATCTCCTCCCCAGTGGCTCCCACATCCCCCGTGAAAATGATAAACTGATACGAGTCTGCAGCATAAGTTTTCTGGAGTGCTCGAAGCGCCGCCCACAGTACACGCTCTCCTCCCCCTCCAGCGTTACAATATGGATGGAAAAACGCTACTGTTCTCTTCCGTCTTCCGTCTGGACTCTGTCTGATTGTTTTCTCCTTTAAATGTACAAAAATATTAAGTTGTAGTTAATATAATGTATAACATGCAACGATCGATACGCAATTTGTAAATGTCAAGCTAAAGTGGATACTCCTATTTCTTGTAAATTTAATATTTTACCTCCGACACAACAAGTGACCTCACAATAGCGACAAATATTTGAAAACTTGTCAACACCCAGATATACGCAAGGGTCAAAAGACCTTGATATTTACACCCACACGGCGCCGCAGCCATTGTCCGCAAGCTAAATACTTCACACTGAACTTAATTTCTTTACAAGTAAAGGTTACATAAAAACTTTATTAACTTAATTAGTTTTAACTTCTCACATACATTTCGTTGTATTTTCACCTCTTTTCTTTTTATTAATTACTATCGTTTAAAGCTTGAAAATTATATACAGAAAACTTTAAGTAAAAAATTTCGTTATCCTTTTTACTTACAACCATTACTTATCTAAGTAGTTTAACCACTTTGTAATTTATGGTATTTAAATGAGCTCAGTCAAGTCAGTTCAAGTTTTATTTCACATCTGTCTCGTTGACATATTATCCATACCAATCCATATGATTTTTACCGAAGTGATCTGGCTCGCGCGCCGGTTATGGGGCAGTGCCACGTTACCAATGAGCTAAAATGACAACAAAGACGATCACTTTCCTTTGCCTGTAGCCTTTTGAAACTTCTTTTCTTTAAATTTCATGAAAATTTCAACCATCCTATTAATCTTGAATCCTTATTTATATGCGTAGAAAAACAAATGTGTTTGCTATTTTATTTTATAGTTATATTTGATACTGTAATCAAGTAATGTGTGATGACAAAATACAAACTTAACATGTAATTTATAGTTTAAGATAGAAATATGCAAGAATATCAACAAAATCTGCATGAAATTTTACCAATACGTCACGAAATCAGAAATTTTTAGACATTTTGCATATGGTTTGTTAAAAGAAATTATAAAATACGCTCGCTAATTAGTATGAGTTGGCAGCTAAACTTTTGAAAGAATTCAAGGAAAGTATTTGCAATAGCAATACAAAATTACATTTAAAGTCAATGTAAGCTACCCACATTTAAATATTATGGCATTGAAAGCAAAAAAGAAAATCAGTCCTGATAAAAAATTCTTACATTTTATGGTATGCTATAATATTAATTCGAATGCATTTGCTTGGAAGCAAATATTTAGCATTTTACTATTACATTATGAAGCAAATTCCCATGCACTTTGAATGGTGCATAATTAGAAGAACCAAGTAAAAACAGTGGATTCAAGTAAATCATTAGTACGTAGTATTGTTATGTTCCGAATGTTGACTAATGAAGAATTTGACATGTATTTGACTTGAACTTAATGCATTTAGGGTGCATTACACATTAGAATGTACCAAAGTGTTGATTAAATGTAATGTATGCTTTAAAACATACTTCCACAAAACTTGTTTGATGTTATTTATGTAAAAGGCTTTATAATTAGTTTTTTATGCAAGCATGCATATATTTTTAAAGTTTGTTCCAAAACCTTTCAGACTGTCTACGAAAACTAGTTTCATTGTAGTCGCTTATAGGAATTCCATCGGTTTGACTAAACTACTATAATTTCCTTTCTATATACTTTCATGGAAACAATAATCACTTAGTTGTGTTGTAATGTGTATCAATGTGATATCTCATGAAGTAGTAACCGATACCCATTTATTTATCGTAACTTTCGGCTCGTTTTGTGCTTAATAGCATAGGAATCCTAGTTAATATACAGATATAACAAAACAATAAAACATTTTATGGACAGCTGCAGAAAAACAATAGAATGATGAATGTGCTGGTAACAAGCCAAACCCTATTATTTCACAAATCAAGCAATGTCCTTGTTAGGGGTGAGGTTCAAGACATGAATAAAACAATATGTTGGCCATTGTATCAAAACTGTGCTCGCCTTTTGTTATTCATTATGTCATCTTATTTACAATAGTTCTTAATGTCACTATATTACATGCAATAAAGTCTTCTTCGTCAACACACAAATGTAAAACTGGAAGCAAGACACCATCTAAGCTATTAGTACTCTTACTGGATGGGTAAGAATAAGAATGAACTTTAACCTTAGCATCCAAAAATACCGCTAAAGACTAATTTATGTGGTTTTCACGTGATACTAATTCCAAAAGATTTCGATGGGATTATTATGATACCTATAAGGACAAACTACCAGGCTTCCAAAAGTTTCTCAGGGATGGAGTACAAGTAGAATATGTGGAGCCAGTATTTCCAAGCTTGTCATTACCCTCATGGGCGACAATATCGACTGGACAATATCCAGCTTATCATAATGTCCTCGGCAATCAAATGCTTCGTAGAGGAGATGCTAAAAATCCAGAAATGATTTTCGATTATTTGGATGATTCTTCAATGGATGAAATTTGGTGGGAAAGTGCAGAGCCCATATGGACCACTGCTACCAAAAAGGACTTTAAGGTTTATATGGCAAATTTTGCCAGGTGTGATGTACCCTTCAAAGGAATTCTGCCTACAGAGTGTACCGGATTCGATGGTGTCACCGTTTTCAACTACACTCTTTACGAGCATCTTAATGAAGCCATTGATCGATTCAGAGTTGGATATGAGCTGGCAATGGTAATACGAAAGTTTTCGAAATACTAAATAAGTAGCTAATTTATTATGCGTAGTTTGTGGAATGTTACTAGCTTTACGATGGTCGTATTGATATTGCTGGTCACAAATTTGGACCAAACGATGAAAATTTAGTAGGGGCATTACAAGATGTCGATTCAATGTTGCTCAAATTCCTTGAAAACTTGGAGTCCTACAAACTCCAAAAAGAGGTAACTTGATGGATCAGCCTCACAAAATTGTATTAAATAATGTTAAGTTGAAACACATTTGGTGTAAAACGCAGGTAAATATTGTGATAACAAGTGATCACGGTATAACTAGTATGGAAAACGCAATAGCAGTCAGAATTTTGGATTACATTAATAATCCCAATGAAATTTACAAAGTCATCGGCTGTGACACTATAGCTCTTATCGCCACAGAAAAGGGAAAGTCTAACTCGGTAATTGCTTTTATGATTTTAAAATGCACATAGTTAAAAGACTTCTTTCGCCAGTGTGGAATTCATTTAAAGAACATTTCAAATTTGCATAGGTTTATAATCAACTTTCAAAGATGCCAGGAGTGGATACGTATAAACGGAAAGATATTCCAGATATGTTTCACATAAAAGAAAGCCGGTATATGCATGACATTATGCTGGTGGCAAAGCCAAATTATTATATTGTAGGAATTAGAGGAAAAAAACAACTCCCACGATCTTGCCAGGATGGGAGAGAAAATTCAGAACCGGCAGGAAATCACGGATATTTTAATTTGTCAGATATGAGATCGATATTTTTTGCAAGGGGATCAGGTACTTTATAGCAAAAACACTGTGAACATGATCTTATGCAATAGTCTATCACTTAATTTATATTTATTAATCTAGCGTTCCGTAACGGCATAGTGCATCCTCCCATAGGACTTGTGGACCAGTACCAAGTTTTTACTTACGTTCTGGGACTGCAGACTTGCAGAGATAATGGATCATGGAGTAAAGTTGCTGATATGTTAGCATGAGTTATAAGACACAACGCAACATGAATATTGTTATGTAAGCACAAGTTATGAATGAATAGATCTCGTTTTTCCTTAGAGTTAAATGATTATACCAAATATGTCCAATATTTGATTCACATCACATATAAAAAAAAGTTGAGATATTTGAGCTCAAATTTTTATTCAGGTGCTTATTTAAAGGTATTGATAAAAACAAGAAAATAAAACAAACAAAATCAATTTAAAAACGCACTGCATTCATGACTTGTTGGGTACATCTTGGGTTTCACTTCTATCCAAATCATTCCAAGGAGAACATTTGTTTTAAATCAATTTCATTCATGATATTCCAAAAAATCTCCAGGCCTGAGGAAGAAAGTATTGTCTAAACCAACTTAGAGGAGACTCCGGTCTTTGATAGTAGTATTGCGACTGTCTACGCTGAGGTGGTCTCAATAGAGGTCTTCGATTTGATACTGCGACATTATCTGGTCTTGGAAAACGCTGATTGTCGATATGATTAGCAGCAGAGGCTGCTGCTACTACACCACCATTTGGTTGGGGAAGTGCTATGCCAATGGAATTAAATCAATAAAAAACTATGATGTGATCAATGTAAAATTTTGGAGCGCTCAAATCCCAAAAACATTAATATTACTAAAATCTATTGAAATTACAACCATAAAGCAATTCTTAGCACATTTTCTCCTTACCAGAAACGTAATTTACGAAGAGTAAGAATAATATAACAGTTGCAGAGAGCATGGTACAAATATTATATTTCTTTAAGAAATTAGTATGAAAAGACATACTGAGTTCTTTTTCAATGTTTTAAAATTTTTATTGAGCCACGAAAACTTTCTAGATATATCACTGCACTTAAGTCTGTCGCGTCACAAGAAATGAGCTTACTTTGCCCGCTAATTCGAGCTGCTTGAAGCCTTGACAATGACACTTCCTGTTTTCTCATAATAAAATTATTCTAATGAAATGCATAGATAATTTTTAAAGATCTTTTAGTTCTCTTTATATTACGGTGGAAAATACAAATCAGAAAAAGTAATCGTGGAACATCATTTTACTGGCTTGAGTTTTGAACTTCTAGAACTATGAGTCATTCTCCGTTTTACAATTTATCATGGGTTTGCTTCGGCATTGTAGAATGTAGCTAAATATGTCAAAATAATAACAAAACCTAATATACCTATTATTACATATCTTAATGCATATATTATGATGTGATGTGCTAATGAAATATTAAGTCGGATGGCTCTCATTATATTCATGCTCCTACAATGCCTAATGCCACAACAATATTGCAGATACCAAATGTATTATTGCTTGCTGTGAGCTATAAACTATAGCTGTAGTATGAGTTCAAACACTTGGTGCATTGACAATGATGTCAGAGTAAGATCCTGCAAGAATGATGTTTAAAGTATATACAATTGGTCATTACCCAGACAAATCATTTAGAAAACGGTTTAAGAATATTTACTTATTCATGAATGTGCATATTTATGAGTAAACGCACTAACGGTACCATCCATGCCAGTATACCATGCCAGCATGAACGCTTGATAAAAATGTTATAAACTACGCAGTAACAAATAAAAAGAAAGTCAATAATGCAGTCATGCAGATACACCAGAACCAATAAGTAGTGCAGAAAACGGTAACTTTTCCTTTTAAACATAATCTCTACCAAACTGTTTTTACATAACCAAATCTAACAGATTAATACCTCATGTGTTAAACTATTTGACAAAATGAAACAGGTTTACATTTTACATATTTCGAGCCAGTTATCCTCACCGTTTTGGTGTTATGTTATTTAAAAACTTTTAACCAGAGCCAACTATTCAACAAAGATTTCAAAGTAATTTGAAAATCAAATAAAAGCTTACTTGCGTTATGCAGTAGATTATCATTAATGTTTGGGTTTTATTACACTTTTTATCACCAAAAGAACAACATAATTCAATATCACACAAGTTTTCCAACAGATTTGCAGCCATTGCCAAAATACCTTTAGAAACTATGCATTTCCAAAATAATTTGACTGACAGAAAATCATTATATATTTTAAAAGGGTAACAGATTCATGCTGAAACAATGTGAAGCGAGTATGCTCAAAATACTGTTGACTGACTAAATACTTAACTTTAAAATATATGTAATAACAATTGTTTTATCAGGTATGTGATGACAACTAGTAAATATAACAGGTACATACAGGTACTTAAATACTCGATAGGTAGAATATACTACAAATAGATTATCGGATAAATATTTTCAAGTGTTGAATGTATGATAAAGATAGCGTCTCATACTTCATTTTAGTGAATCTGTCAGTTTGACTTGTCGTATCGTTTTGACGTGATAACGTCAATGTCAAAGTCGTTAATGTATCCCGGAAGCGTTCAACTGAACAAAATATTCGTTCTAGTGGCAAGTCAGAAACCCTCTCAAGATTAAGGTAAAGCGTTTTCAAACTTGGAAATCTCAGCTCTTCAAAATATTGAAACTCCTCAATTGTGCTTAGGCTAACTGATAACTTTTCCAGTTTCACCAATCCGTTGAAGATATCCTTCTCCATGAGCATTTCCTTGGAAAAGTCGGTTCTCAAAATTTGGAGCATTTTGATATGCTGGTTGGCGCGAAGTGCGGATCGAATTATGGGCATAGGCACATTTTGCATAGTCAGCATCTCTAAATTTCTTAGGTGACGAAATGGACGAATTCCAACTTTCTCCTCCAACTTTACTTTCTCTTCTTCTGAGAGACTAAATTCTGGATACTTAAACTGTAATACTTTTACATTTGGTGAATGGTAAAGCCAACTATCCAACATGTAGTACCAGGTTTTAAATGTCAGTCCAAATGACATCCACACATCCAAATACCAAGTATCGGATCTTATCAAAACGGAAAATGTCGGATGTCTGTAATTTCCCATCCCCATATTCTGTGGATTCTCAGGCAAATTAGGAATATCGTAATCACAAATGATAATGTGCCGACTAGGAAATGGGCTCCATGAGGCCTTGTCAAAATGTGGCTGGTTGTCAGTGTCTGGGCTCTGATAAAACGGCGAGTTTTGCATTTTCCACATTTTCCCCAGATGTGTATGACCTTGTTTGTAAATGCTGATGGCGGTAGAATCTTTAAAAGTGTAACGAAATTCTTCTGATTGACAGGTCTCTTTTACATTATCCTTCAGGAAATTATAACGGTATTTTCTAGACTCTAGAGTAGAATCTGCTACTTTTTTCCAAAATGAAGAAACGAGGCGGCATTTTAAAATGTCATTGGTGCTCCACTGAAACTTTGAATCAACTAGTTGGAAAACCTGAAATTTAATCAGTGTTACGAAACAATAAAGTATTAATTCTGATCCAGATAAGGAGAAGATACAATAAGGATAATAAGGATTATAAGTACCTTGGTAAATAGAAAAAATGTCCGTTTCGGTTCCAAAAGTTTGTGAAAATATAGACAGGAGTTAAAGCAGTTTTCAAGGTCACTTCTATCCACCAGAAGATCAAAAATTCTCAGCCAAATCTAAATTTAACAATAATCTTATTAGCAATTTTATCTGAGCATTGAAGATTAACCCGTTTAATAATTTAGTTAAATGCCAAAGGATTTTGAACACATACTCACAATTCACAGTGCATAATTATATTTAAGTATTTTACTTAGCAATTTAAAATTTCATAAATTATACCTCTTCAGGAAAGATTTGTATCGGGTCAATCACCGTCTTAGCTGATTGATTAAACACATCCTTGTTGCGTGGACACGTGTTCATTCGATCCTCCTCTAATACAACAATGTCCATTAAATCCATCTTCTCCATTTTCATGCATGTCCAACCTACTGTCAAATTTGCAGTAGACAAATTTTCAACTTGAAAACTATCAATTTTCAAATCTTAACCACAAACATGCAAAAGTCTGACGTAGTTTTATAAAGTACTTATTGTCAATGTAATATGTAGTTACTTTAAGTAGAAATTATATCATTAAAGTCATGGCAACTTATTTTTGTATTTTATAAAAACGTATGGAATATTATGGGATACTATCGTTCACTCTTTCATGTGTGTATTCTTTTGTTTTGATTCTTCGCATTATTCACTCCACACCACTAAGATTGCATTACAAGGATAATGGAATGCATGACTCATTCACTCTGTCAGGCAACACATGTCACTTGTCATTGTCTCCTTCGGTCTATCCCATTGTGGCTTTAAAGCAAGCCCAAAAACGTTCTATGCATTTTGGTGTTAGGCATCAAGTCTTCATGCAGTTGAGGTTGGTATGCAGTTTAATGCTATTCTGTTAGAGTAGATTTGTATAGAAAAAATATTTTATTATTAATTAGAAAGGTGTAAACCCTAAAATCCAACGCCTGAATGCTCTAACATTTATCAACGCCATTGAAAGAAAACTAGAAGGGTGTAATCCCTGAAAAGCAACGCCTTAATGTTCTGATATCGACGCCATTGAACAGAAAATAAATAAAAATTGTTGTTTCAAACTTTAAAGTTGTTACACATGTTGTAAAAACCGTTAATTTTTTTGAAATTTTGAGATAAGGAAAATGATCAGTGAAAAAAATGCAATCGAATGACACCATACATGCTCTATGTTGATTAGGGTGAAATTGGCGGTTATAACGGTTTTGAACGGTTTCCGTTGACCGTTTGGTCTGAAATTCCTTCCAGGCATTTGGTTTGACCTAAGGAATATGTGTACCAAGTTTGGTGCCGATCGGTTGAGTAGTTTTTGAGAAATCGTGTGCACATACAGACACACAGACAGACAGACAGGACGTCCAAAGCATAAACCCCTTATCATGCATATACATGCATTAAGGCGTTAATAAAAAAATTGTTGTTCCGAACTTTAAAGTAGTTATACCGTAAAAACCGTTATTTTTTGAAATTTTATGATATGGAAAATGATCAGTGATAAAAATGTTTTCGAATGATACCACACATGACCTGTGTTGATTAAGGTGAAATTGGCGGTTATAACGGTTTTTAACGGTTTCCGTTGACCGTTTGGTCTGAAATTCCTTTCAGGCCTTTGTTTTGACATAAGAAAGATGTGTACCGAATTTGTTGACAATCGGTCAAGTAGTTTTGGAGAAATCATGTGCACAGACAGACACTCAGACACACAGACATACATGATATCCAAAGCAGTGTAAAGGTTTATTGGGATTTGTGTGCATTAAATATTATCGAATGCACAATACACTCGAGTGTTGGATTGAGTAAAAACCTTTATTGTTTCTGTGTTTAATAAATCCTTCTGGTTTTTCAGAATCCCACGAACGTATGAAAGTGATGACAAATACTTAAGTAATCAAGTATGTATTTATATGGAATGAAATTAATGTAATTTATTATAGGCTTCCAAAAAGGCTTTGATTTAGCTGTTTAGCTTCTTGAGTTAACCCCAAAGTTTGGGGTCCAAACATGTCAAATCTAGGGTGACAACGCAGCTGCAGTGTAATAGTCGGTGTAAGTAGCCAAACCTGTGAGTAGTAGGTTTCTATGACATTGAACTGGTCCTATCATCATTTTCAATGGCTTAATACTTCGGAAAACCCGGTTCAAAAGCTTTCTCCTCCGTGATGGAATTCGTGACGATGCCAAGCTTTTCCTCAGATTTTCCCAGAATTTCATCACAACCAAGTCGACTGATGCGAGTGAATAAAGAGAGTGAGTAATTCGACTCAGAGTAAATCCCAAGTCCAACAAGAGAAACATGATGTCAGTTCCACCTGCACCCGTTTTAATCATTTTGAAGACTATGTAAGACTCAGCAGTTTGTTGAGCACCCGTTATCAAGTACATTATCAATAATATATTCCGTACATGGTTTCCAACGAGACGACACGAAAATCGAAGTGACTTGTAATCCTGCATAATTCTTTCCGTGGGATATCTCCAGTTATGGATTGAATCTACAATGCACATTCCCATTGTTCTGATACATGAATCCAGATGATAAGCGTACACGCCATGGAAAACCAGAAGAAATGAGTATGAGAAGTCAAGAGAAGCTAATGCAAATGCTTTCAGAAACCATGCCAACGTTTCCGCAAACTCATTTTTCCAAGGATACAACGAGTACACATTTGTTTGATAAGTTATAGTTCCCCACAACTGCCAAGCAAAGTTGGCAATTAGGTAGTAATCAAGAAGGCTATTATGACCAAATATGAGTTTCCATTGACGATTCAATCGAAGTGACAAAGCAGTGAATGTTGATCTTCTAATAGCGTTGTTAGATTGCTCCCAAATTCGATCACAGTGACACATGAATAGGAGGAGAGTGCAAGTGAATCCTGGTTGGAGTATGATCGCATCACCCACGAAGGACATAGCATAACCCAGTATCCAAAGAACTGCTTCAAGTTTGCCGAAAATATCTAGAGGTCCAAACTGGAAAGTATAGGCTCCAAGGAAAAGTAACAAATTATGAAGAATCACTACGACAATGAGAAAGCGGGTGAGACAAAAGAAGAAAATTCTTGTTTTAGAGACTGTACAATAACTCAAATTATTTGCGTTTTCCATTGTGACAGGGCTTGATAACATCGTAGTATAGTATTTGTAAACCTTGCGCATATTTTTTGTATACGCAGTAGTTGGATTTGATTTTGTGATACTCATGATGATTGTTGATTCTTTCAAATGTAGAGGGAACGTTGTCTTGACGAGAATCGACTGAAGTATTTTGCGAAATTTGTATAGTGCGAAATTGTATGAATGCTTACAGGTTACTGGATACTTACTCTGCATCATCACTGAAATTAGCTTGAACAAGAAAGCAGAAAGTCGCATTTAAATATCTGCACTGAAGAGTATCCATAATTTACGTACAGAGTGGTTTTAGCTCTTACCCAACCTTCATTGATTGACACGCAAACATTAATTTTGGATGGCTGATAGCTTTGCTTAATGGCATCCATGTTAAAGTTTTGAATTTTAATGATGCATCAGTGTCAGGTGGTATTTCAGTTAGGCGGAACATGTAGTATCAATGTTTGTTCTAGAACATTACTATAATATGTAAGCTATTTACTTGTAATAATTTAAATTGATCATTTTATATGAGCAAACAGTTTAATTTCGATTTTATTAGAAGGTGGATGGGTGTTAGTAAAAGCCAGGGTAGTACATTCTAAAGTCGATAGTAGGGATGGGAAAATGGCCACTTGTCTGCCAGTTCTCCCGATGTCAATAACTTAAAAGAAAAGGAATTACAATGATGGGCTATTGGTCTCCCAAGCTTAGATAAGTTCGAAGATGTGCACTAACAGTCAATTGCAACCGTTAGAAACCGTACTGTACCTATGCGAATGATTACATTATGATATTTTTAATCTACTCATGTCTGAGAAGCATCATGTTGATTTCTGACGGAATTCGGATCTATAATTTTGCGTTTTTCATTCTAGCACTTTCTCAATCAGTTTATCTTTACCTGCTGCTCTTTTATTCAGCTGAGGTCAAACCTTAATTTAAATGCACGTTAATAAGTGTCTGAGAGGGTTACGTAGTTACATATGAAACTTACTAGTTAAGAAGTTTTATTGTGCTCGCCTATTGAAAGTAGATTGACGAACGTTTAGAAAATATTTGAGTATTTGAGTTTGAATTGTGAGATGAACCTTTCTCGCTATAATTTTAAAGTAAACTTACAATACTTTGACAATGATATTGGATAAAGAATTTCCTTGAAACGTTCTTTAATAATTGATAAATCTGTCTGAATTCTCACGTCAAGAATTTTTCATGACAAGTTGATTGTCATTCATCACTAATATTTCATTAGTGCCCTGGGGAAAATTGTACATTTATCATAGTTTCGACTTTTTTACAGCATACAGCATCAGAGAACCTTATACATATGAATAATATTTAGAAGAATTCCATAAGAAAATAAACACTTACTTCGTTTAATTCGTTTGTTTAAAGAAGCAATAAATGAACTTACTAGTAATGGCGAAAGTTGTGCTTGGCTTTGTCAAGGAAACTAAATACTCCAAAAAATGTAGGAACAGTTTCTTTTTGGCCATCATTAGGCTATTAGCATACAAAACTACAATACCGTATAATAACCTTTAATAACACCACATATTACTCCAATTGAAGCGCCTGGGTTTCATTAATTTCCTATTGAATTCTTGTACTGTATTCAAATAATTCCGTATCCCTAATATTTCCTATTCCACCAAATCCCAGATTTTTGGTAATTCCCCCGGTTCTTCAATAGAGAAAACAAAGTATGTATATCCATGGAGAGAAGAATATACATGTAGATATAAAATATAGGATATTACATAATAAATATTATCACTATAACGAACAATTCTTAAAGCTTAATTTTCTTTTCCTTCATACATTGTAAAATGTGAATGTATGTAGGCTTTGGAAATTGTTTATATTCATCCGAATTGAGTTTAACTATAGCATCGTAAATTTCATAAAAAGAATGCACTGGATGATGAGCCTAATCACTTCACCGAAAATTCCAGCCAAATTAATCATGTTTTTCTTTCTTAAAGTACAACTTCGCATCGCAACAATAATTCTGAAGCAATGTGACATCTATTTTTTAACGACTCAATTTCTTTCTACAAAATATAGAAAAACATTTTTCTCTGAATTCATCCCTGGAATGTTTTGCAAATATTCTCACTCTTCAAGAAAGATACATTTGTACAACACTACACCCATGGATGCCATTACAGAAGTATACAAATTTGAATGCTTGAATGCATACAAAGAAAAAGTTTATAAATAAATGTGCCAAATAAAGTACTATCCTTCCTCTACTTTTACTTGTTGTTAGTTGGTCCTTTCATTTTCAAAAGGATAAAACACATGGAGAGAGTGACACGCTCAAATTTACACCAAGTACATATTGCCAATTTCCAACTTTTAGAGAAAAACACTCACTTAGGATATCATAAATAAATATGATTCTATACTTCCGGTCATCACTTAGCAAAACGAAATTCTGCATGACACATTTCACATTATCAAGGCAATTTTGGAGCTTGCTTTAAT
>JAQIXX010002933.1:0-21913 GCA_034700605.1 Willowsia nigromaculata
GTTAACGCATTACTCTACGACCAAAAACTGAGCTTTGGTAAATTGCTATAACAAATAGACACAGATTTATCAATACCCATATTATATGACAAATTTGTCATCAATGCTTTGTCTACGTTACTTTGCGTTTTCGTAAAAAGTTACATGCTCCTGACAAAAAGGGAAGGGATTTTTAAAAAGAATATGTTGGTTTTCTTTTTTAAAGCAAATGTAATAAACACATGGGTCAAAATATCACGTACTTGTCAAACTCTCCTATGTACGAAACAATTAAGTACTTCCGCTTGTTTAAAGGTGGTTGAAGTTTATGACTACCACCAGTCACCCCGATCCCATTATTACTGTTGCTTGTGTTGTTTTCTGTAGAATGCACATTTCGAGGATTCTGTTGATGACCACTACTACTACTCTTTGAATTAACAGTCATGTCACTGCTGTACAATTCAAAGTTCAGTTGTATCCCATTCCCACTTTCAGTAGATGCAGTAGCTTGTCGATGGACGCTGATTGCTGCAAGGTCTTGAATATTCAAAAGCTCCAGTATCACAGAGTCGCTTTTCTTTGCATTTGCGGAAAATATTATTGCTGTTAAATGAATTGTAAAGGATTTTTTTCACAAAGTTAAAAAAAATCATTTGCATCATTATATACCTTTAAAATTGCGGATTTTATCATGGAAAGAAACGTGGGGAAATTCTTATAACAGCCCGTTCGTTTAGTCAGGACTTCGATACCTGCAAATGTCATTAACTCATTGTAAATCTTGCATGCATATAAGGGTTTTTCATTTCGTTCTATTTATAGCTTCTTTCGGCTTCAAATAAGCATTTTTAAGAGATAGAAATCTATCAGTCGAAAGAAATAAGAATGCCCTTTCCTAAATGTACAGGGTCACTCCCAGAATTACAACACATTTGTAACTTTTAACATTTTATAACATCATCGAACGCAAACATCAATCAAACTACCGCAAAGTCCATATTATCATTTGCATCGACACTTCATGAGGTTTATGGCGAGTGCAATGCCACTTACAGTTCTCATCATAACAACCAGTCCATTCTTCCCCAGTGATTTGATCTGATACCCAAAAGGAGACTGTGTTCGGCGTCTCAGTGTTGGTTAAGGACAAAACGTATTCCCTTCCATCCCTGAAAGTCCATTGTGTTGTTATATTACTTGCTGAACCTGTCATGGTCGCACCTTTAGATAAAACTATGAAGAAATGATAAATTTTGTTACATGAGACGAGGCGAAGGTTGTTGTGATAAAGCTCTTCTCGTATTGACATATTGGGCATGGATGAATTACAAGGTGTAATCCAATGATACCTGAATAGCAGGAGTCTTTTCACGGCAAAGTTTTGGCTTTGACTTTAGCTTTGCTACATCTATCCTGCATACATGCATGAATAATTCGTGTCCTTTTTTGGATGTTCAAGGTTATATAGCTTTCTAATGGTGTCTTAATTAATGTGTTTTGCTGAGACGGAAGCGTTATTCGAGACAGAAAATAATGTAAAAGGAGAATTGGGAAACAAATTTAGTTTGAAAAGCACAAAAAAGTGATACTACAGAGCCCTATACTGTATGATAGAATTGTAGATTGAAGTGATAACTGCCTAGTTTAATCGAACATTTAAAGGTAAAAGTTTTTTATAATATTGATGTCGCTTGTCATTGACAAAAATAGTATTTGGATTGAAACTATTAATTTTGAAAATCAGTTCAGAGCTGTACAAAGATTCTTTACAGACAGTCCCTATTTCTGCTAAGATAAGATGGATGGAACAAGGGCTTCCGATTTTCACTTATTACTGATAAGCCACACTGCCAAATGAGTCTAATTAACGTATCCTTGACATTCGGAAGCCTATAAAGTAAAAAAAGTGATAACCACTGCCGCTAAATGATCAAAACTGCCTTTTCTTTTATTCATTTAAAAATGCGACAGCTTGAAAAGGCCGTAAAGGATGGTAGTTAGCGTGCTATTTGCACACCTTTGTTGCAAGGCAAAGTAGATGTTTTTACAGGTGGCTTGAATTTTTATAATTTGCATGCAAGTTGCAAGTGTATCATTTTGCAATTTCTTGCCATGTTTGTTGTTACAGGATAGCGCAACGCCAAAAGCCTGTTTGTTCTTCAATCTTGTTTTGTTCTTTTGTCTTCGCATAAAAATGCTTCTAATAACAATCAATGAATTATCGCTTGATAATTGGGAAAGTAACGAAAGGGCTTGCCCAAATCGAAAGGTGAAGTTGAATAAAATCTTTAAAGTACACCACTTTATCAATTATTTTGTCTTTAATTTTGACAAATTCATGTAGCATAATTTATTTTCAACAAAAGAAGAATTACAATACTTTAACATTACATAAGTCAGAGGGTATATGGGCGCTCTCAGCTTAATATTCTCTTTCACGTTTTAAAGGTGTAGGTATTTACAAAGTTTTAAAACTCATCGATTCCCCACAGCATGTAGACTATATTGTAAATATATATACAAAACACCGTCCACCTTTCATATCATAACAAACGCATTCATCTTTTTCAGAGGTAATTAGAGTTGATAACAGGTTTTGGGAAATCCCTTTCAGTAATATACCCTACAACAACAATACGATAAGTACATATGAAAATTGAAAGTATATAATACTAGTCATTAAGTAATAACGTTACATAGCTGCAAACATGTGTACACACGAGATGGTTAAACACATGTCAAATTAAATGTAAATTCACAGGTAAAAATCAGAGCATTATAGAAATTAAAAATTCATTATTTTACTTCACTTATAGGAACGCAATGTGTACAAAAATGTCCACCATTACCTCGTCGTTTTGCATTGAGAGTTGAATTGAACTCCTAATTTAATTAATTATTGCTAGTTCACATAAAATAGATAATACAATCTAACCTCGGTCTGAAGTTCATGAATCCAATTAAACGGTAAAATATTTTCCGTTACGTCAGATAAAAAGGTGCTTGCTTTTAACATACTACTCTATTTAACAAAATGTTTTAGAATTCCAGACAAATTGAATCAATACTTATGTGCAATCTTATTAAAATAACATTGCACGCATTCCCCTATTGTGGCATTTATCGTAGGAGCGTATTAAACTTAATTTATATTGTATACAAAAAGTGATACTATATAGCACATTAGATAACCGTTTAGTTAGCATTTATTAGAAAATGAATAAACAATAGGTGGATGAGTTAATTTCGTTTCTCCAAAAAACTTGCCGTTTGAATGAAGCTGTAGAGGAGTTTTCTTGTAGGTGTCAACCATGTCAGCAATGGCGGCGAAATGCATTTCGTTCAATTTTAAGGTTCCTAGAGCAAATCTGGAATCCGATCTCATCCGAATTTGGATGTGGAAAAGTCGGCCACGAAAACGAATGGTGAGAGTAAATGGAACGTTTGGACCTCCATGATGGCATTCTCGAACAAGAAAGGAGCCATCGGCTGTATCTGAAATTATTTTCGTGAAACGAACATTTATTCATGAATACATATATTCAATTAATCATGAAACAGGACTGAATTCCGATTCGGCAGGGGCAAGGTGCGAAATACTTATGCTGCGAATATAATTACAACAAAGTATTATTAGGGGATTAGTTAGAACTTACAATTTTCCAAAATTAGCTCAGCTTTGCTCCTGTCTACACGATAGAACCACGGAAATTTCTGTAACGATTCCTTGACCTTCTTAATCTTGACCTCTATAAACAAAACAAGAAATTCATACATTGTATATGGGTCGTCGGGACTTAAAAAACGATTGTCTGATCAGTATGAGATTCTCATTGTGGCATTATTATGGCATGATCGGTAATCGGTATTAAAGGACAATTTGAATCAGAGTACGTTTGGAGTCGTATGTCAAAGACCGGAATTTAAAGGCTGTTATTTTTTTCATTATCATGTACACTACATAATGTCGAGCCACGAACGGAAGCCTACAAATTACACTCACCTTTCTACGATTCAATTAAGCCATTATGCAGGATACACCATGTACATATAATATATACTAGTTGACACACGTTATGAAAGATATGAGATATAGTTTTTATGCAGCTTCAATGCAATTTACAGTTGTATCATTGGCTTTCATTTTTTGATCCACTAGTCCACAGTAACAAGTGAACAGCCTCATACAGATCTTGCGAAATGCTGATAATGCGACTGACCTATGCTTCAATTAATATGTAATCGCCAAATCGGTACATTCTTAACCATAGTCTTGCATAGGTACACATAAATTTACGTGGTTTAAAGTGCTCCTTCTTAAGTTCAACATCAAAAACAAAAACGTATGCTGCGTGTACATGGGAAAACACTTCTATTTATGATTTACATGAGAATGAAGCCAAATCGTCACTTTTATCATGAAAATTATTGTTGCGTGTTACATTGAAGTGGAGACCACTCTCTCAGTGGTTTATCAATATTTTTCTTATTTACTGAATGTAAAAAAATAAATAGACTTCTTTTTGCCATCAAATTGCATCAAATTTTACACATAAAAAGAGGAAGTCAAGAAATTTTTTATTGCATTTACTTTCCTAAATGAGAAAAATAGCCAATTTATCTACGAGTGCGTGGCTTTCACCAACTATGCGGTTTAACATTTTATATATGTGTCTTGAAAGTTGTTATCAGCAATTTGGTCTTGGTAATAATTGGATTTTTCATATTTTTCATAAGGACAATAATCGGTTTGGTAGTTATAGTTTGGATGTGATGATATGCAAAAAATGGTATGAAGTGCGAGTTCGCAATTTTCCCTACATTAAAGCATGTAGATAAATATATATGATCAACATTATTGAATGCAAATTCAAATTCAAAACCGCATAATGTTCGCTTTCATAGAAATGCCTATAAGATTAAGTTTATGGCTTTTATATCTCAAGTGGTGGACATTCTTTTTTAAATCTCCCAAACATACATTAGTTAAGTATAACAAATAGCCCTGCCTACTTCGCTTTGTTGAGACAGGAGAAAACAGCAGCTTTGCACATTATGAGTAATAATTATCACATTCATAAATCAGAAGAAAAGTAAGTGAGAATGCATTCAAAGAGGAAAGGAAGAACACTACCGATTGAATGAATGGAAACGGAAAATAATAGTTCTTGTGAAGCCCACATAATTTTTCATGACATGACTGTGCAAGTGCATGCAATCTTCCCCGCTTAATTTACATTTTTGAATGCTGACTCTGTGATATACCTAATCTATGCGTGCATACAACCAGACCGAATTGACATGGTGTAAAAGCACAAGCGTGCAGCACTTGACCTAATTTCGAAATGTTTTCATTTGTATTGTGTATTTGGAACGATGAGCCAAGAGACAGTAGAAACCAAGAAAAAATCCTGCTTCTTGTTGTTACAGATTCAAATTTCAAACATTTTGTTGTACAATAGACACTCATCCGTAAAATGATAACGTTTTTTTACATGTTACAATAACATTAACACATCCCCACTTCAACCTAAACTTTTATATTTAAAAAAAACTATTTTCCACCCATCATCGGGTACCCACTGAAAACATCGACTTAAACCTTCTGTAGGTGATACTGCAAAATATGAGTCGTGTTTAAAGCAAAGAAACTACCTACTTAAAGTTCCGATTCATTGTCTTCCCTAGTTGTATTTTGTGAATGACGATTGCAGTGGGACAATCCATGCAATCGCGCTCACGCTGCTTTAATTGATAATATACGCATGCTAGTATGCAATATCATAATATGTAACCGTTGAAGGGTTCTTAACGATTTCAAGTCTCTTCTTGATTAAAGTGCAAAGTTTTAAGCAAATATTCATCGAAACGTTTCTTTACGAACATGATTAAAAACTGTTGAAAGTGAAGACGCATGATTTTCATTTCTACAACGCAATGTCTCGTTCATGAAGAGCATTATTAGCCAACAACTGAAGTGCTAATTGAAAAGGCAGATATCACAATGGTAGTCACTATTTAAAGAAAATGCCGTGCAACAAAACGATAGCATTTTGGAGGTACTAACGCATTCGGCGCAACGTGACTCCACATCAAAGTTCCACATTGTATGAAGTATCATGATAACGTAGTAGTAGGTAAGGAATGATTTTTGTGGTGAATACAGAGTAGACGGGCAGGCAACAATGAACTGTGAAGGGTACGCTTAAAGGAACAGAAACGGTTTGATTGAACTTTCATTTCATCACTTCTCCGTGCGCATTGTTGTGGTCGTCGCTGATGGCTTGATTTTGCTTGTAGTAACATATTTAATACGCGTACTGATAAGTATACGCATAAAATAAGCGTTACTTTGAATATTACGTTTACGAAATCACTGTAAATTTTGTTGGTTGTTTGTAAAGTTCAATCAAACTAATCTTTCACAACTCATTACATTATTACAATGAACAGCAGGGATCATAATCAGAAAATAATACATGTCTACAAGAAAGTCAATAGTTTTTGTAAAATAGATGTGATTTGTGTTTGATGTTCATTCCTGTTTGCCGACAAGTGTGCAGTTGAACAATCAAAATAATGCTCAGGGGAAAGCACAGTTACAGCAATCTTACTATAACCGAAAGGCATGATAATTTGAGCGATCGACAAAATACAGAAATGGTGAATGCTAATACTCAATCAAGTTCGATGACTCGGATGTTTCTTTTGCTTTGATTCGTTTGATTCCGAAGATTTTAACCATAACCAGCAATCAGAAAATGCAATCTTTACAATTACCTATGTACAATCTTTTGTAAACCATCTTCCCAATTCTACTTTATTATATGGAATGAAAATGAATGGAAAATAAGGAGAAACTTAAAAGTAAATGCTGATATATGTAATATTTTTATGCGCTCAACACCGTTATTTGTTAGCGTTTCATACGAGTAAAAGATCCATTACATTTTACGGTTTATCAATCAAATCAAACCTATTCTAGACAATCTTTCATAGTTTTGTATGTATTGGATTACTCAACTGTTCATCGTTGTCCCGTATAGTCATAAATAATAATTGATGCATATTAAAATATTTTTTACCAAATTCTGTTGAATCGCCAAGATGATCTCCGGGACACGCTGATTTAGAGTCGCAGATTTTCCCAGCCAAAATGCTCCTTTGACTTAACTTCTTTTTCAAGGCTTCTATAAAATTCTTTGACTCCTCATCCTGAAAAGAAAAATCACAAAGGCATTACAATCGGCATCATTGCTTAGTTAAATTTATTTCTCTTAAAGACACCACCTGTATTTACATGAAGGGTATTTCGCATTTGAAATCCAGCAAATCTTTTTCGCATATTAAAGAGTCATAAACGAAGCTGACACATTTTGCCTATTCAGGTCAGGAGGAAAAATGAAAATGTGTGACAACGATACATAGTAGCTATAATTGATTAAGTATATTGTGAGATGTAAAGATATATCTTGAGAGTTTAGCAGCTTCTACTTAAACAGATATAGAAGATGTATGCTATAAAAAAGATAAAAACGCTATAATAGTCGACAAACCTAGAAAATTATCGTTATTACACGGTCGAACTGGCAGTTCTACAAAGTTTCTAAATTACATACATGAATGGCATATTCACAGATGACAAACGTGTAATGTTAATAATGAACTGTCTCATTAGCTTTCTTTTGTGCATTCCATTTCAAAGTCACCAACTTACTTTTAGCTTTAGTTATTTTAAAAGTCTATCTGTTATTATGATAAACTTCATCTGTCACGATAAATTGGAAGCAGATACTGGTGAATGACTATCACAAAGTATTAAACAAATATTAAGTTACTATTTTTTATTTTGAAGTATATTTAATGTTGCTAACTTTTAAAATCTCGCTCTAAACTTTGTCAGCAAATCATAATAAGCCCTTATATATGTTTCAGTCTCTTATTTATCTCCTCTTTCTTTCATTTGTCAATGTCTCCCTCCCGAGTTTCTCTTCATATATATTTTTGGGATACATGTAAAATACAGTACAATGTATAGTACTAGCGTGTCATATATATTAATTATGGCAATATAGAACCAAGTATAAATAATATATATTATGCGTCAACCCTAAAATCTAAAGCGCTTAATGTCTCATGGCTTTCAGCTAGTTTATGCTGGCTCAAAAGAAAAAGAAAATTGCACACGTGAGACATTTACTTTTACAGTCATAATGACAAAGCAACGACAACAATCATCTCTTTTTGGTTGAGCTCGTGTATTTAAGTGAAAGATGATGATGATAACGCAACACACTTATATTCTATCACCACATTCCATTACAACCATTTTCATCATTTATCATGCGAAAAGTATAATGCACTGCAGTTGCAACATAACGGTACTTGTTCAGGTCTGATTACACATTCACATTTTTTACTCACAGCAACTAGACGCAGTAGTGAATGAACACTAAGGGGGAAATCTTAAACACCAACTTACAACTAAAGCCATGGTCCAACAACAATGATACTGTTCCTGCATTGGCACCGATTCTTTTGCAATGTGGCAAATCATGTGTCTTTCTTGCTAAATGATATACAATGTTGCACTTTTTAATATTGTACCGCCAGAAGCAAATTTTCAGAAAATAGAACTTTGACTTTGAAAGAAACACTATTTCATTGTCACTTCATCACTGATTCAGAATCCAATGGTGTAAAAGGTGTGATGGAAAATCACGTTTGGTTCTTCAAGCGAGTTGCCTATACCTCAACACTGAAAATAATTGGGTTCGGCCATCCATTTAATTCTGATATAAGATAAACTGCGCATTGCATTGTATCCACTACCGAAACACAAAACGTTTGTCGAAAACTGAAGCAATGTGTATGCTATTGTTTTATGCTGCCATTTCTAAAACTTAGTGGCGGTACTCTATTATCATCATAATTTTCAAAAGGTCTATACCTCATTTACAAATAGAAGTAGAATAGAAAATTTGAACCTGTAGGAAGTGTTTTTCACTTTCATACAAAATGATTTCAAAATTCAAAATGATAATTGGAAATAGAAAAAAAACAATATTCTACGTTTAAGTGTACTAAAGGCGTTTTTATGAAATCTAGACGAGTGTATAAATTAGCTAATTTAGTAGCTACTCTCATATTCAAAATTTAAGCTGTAAAAACAAAATGGAAAGTGAAATGTTTACATAGCAGTCACACACACAACTAGTATTTTCTATATTCAAATGTGCACATATATTCACTTCTAAGGTTTTAGCAATTAGCAGTCCCTTTTAGTATTCATACTCCAGCGTCGGTATTGCATAACAGAAAACACAGCTCAATGTGGTGTTTAAAATATCTTCATAATAATATGACCTAATTCTACGCATAATAAACCTTCAGCCAAAATAAATATAAAATGGTGCCTTCTAAACAAAGCTTGAATACACTAAAAAACTCTTCTCTTTCCATCGTATTTACTGTGCATATTATGTGTGCATCTACATACAGCTTTGGGCTTACTTTACCTTTGATGAATTTCTATCATTTAGTAGTCATTCATTGCTATTACTTTGTTGTCTTCATATTATACAGTCGAGCTCGTAGTGCTTAGTGGCACATTGAAACTTTTGATTGTGATTGAAATTGTTTTAATTTTTTATTAGCACCTGTTTATGATTAAAAAAGCGGTCGAGAACAAGGTGATTACAAATGTCAAATATCAATATTTGGTTAATTTGTCTAGATGCGTCTTCACCCTTTGCTAGTACCATTAGCACGAACATAAACCGGTACTGATCGTGTGAAGAAAGATGCAACGTTTACTGCACTCTAGTCAATGAAGATGATGTTTTATTTATTTTTTTTAAAAAACTTGAAACACGCATAGTGGTGTAAGGGCTCATTCATAAAAATGTATTGAGATTGGTAATTTGCCAGTTATAAAGCTTGATTTTTACAGTTATAAGCGTATATACAATATATGAGACTCTTGAGTTCTTGGAGCATGCTGCAACTCAGTCGATAATTTAGATTTTAGTCGTAAAATAAAGTGTTATTATTATGACAATAATGACAAATACACTGTCATTGAAATGGAAGTAGTATGTAATGGACTTAATGAGCGAAAGTGAATTAGACTTTAGCAAGTTGATGTAGTAGCGAGGGAGCAAATAGTGTAATACAATTTCGTTACGATTTTTCACTGCGTTGCGTACTGCTGCTGATTATCATATTATTAGATGAAAATGATTAGGGAATTGTCGTTTTTTATACTGCGACTGTTTTTTCTATTCTTTTTGCCAGAAGTCTGTAGAATAATGTGTAGAAGGACTATCATAAGTTGTAAACCATAATGACAATGTAAGAACGAGCGTGATCCAACAAAGTTGAAAGAATTTTCATTCATTGGCTTAGAGTTTAATATCACAGTAATTTTGGTTATAGTCGATTAGAGAAATTGTATTGTAGTTTAAGAATGAATAAGAAAGTATAAAGGACCACCTTCGTTGCACGTGTAGGGAGGAGAACATGTTCAATGTAAACTTCAGGCGGTGGTTTCACATTCTCATCTGATGCTTCCGTCCTCATCGTCACTTTCTTTAACCATTCAGGCACGATTTTTGGCACCGGAACAGCAGCAGGCTTCCCGTCAGGTATCTCATACATTTCATTCGTAATCTAGGACAAAAAATAAACAAAAAATATAGTTATCATAAATTACTGTCGGATAAAATTTCATTTCAGACGCCACCGCTATAAAAAATTCAATGTTCACTTGTTCGCTATTATTGTTCTTTTACAATGTTCATATTAAAAGCAATAACTTAATGTTTTCAAACTTTACTCGTGACATATTATGGGAAATATTGTGGCTCATATAAAAATATAAACTCGTATGACTGTTTCATGAACAATCATTAAATTTCGCATTTAAACGCAATTTAATGTACATTTAAATCATTGATCATTTAAATTTAAAAGTCTACCAATAATAGACTTCAATATTTTTTACTGCCAGTCTTTGAGAATGTAGTATTTTATGTGCAATGAGTAGCCAAACATGTCCTTTTTACAAGATTTTGTTTTAGCAATAGCTAATATGACATGCCTTTGTTGTATGTATGTAAACATTTAGTGGAAACACCATATAACATTACATTGCTATTAAGTATTTTCTTCGGTTAGTTGTTAGCTCGTGGTTGAATCATAGTCACTATAGCTGTTGTGTACCCATTGTCTGGTGTGACTACTAACTGTACAACTACCCACATCTCCTAACTTTTGACTCTTTTGATACAAACAGCTTTTTTCAATGTGTTTTTACATCAAGAAAGTTAAAAGTACATATAGTCATTATTTAACCAAAAATTAACATGTCTCCAGATGGGTCGTACCGTGCGAGTACTAAAATAACATGAAGTTGATTGTCTGATTTTTGGAACATCAATCTGATTTGGTAAAAGGTTAATTGATAATATTTCCTTTAAAGTTATACCGAATGAAGTATTGTGATTGGCAAAGAATCTACGTGAGAAACCACCAAAATCTATGCTGTCACCGTCCATTGAATCTATTCCATTGTTATCATATCAAGATCACTATTGTTTAGATGAATTTGATGTAAATAGCAAATAGAATTTAATATTACATCAATATAAACATTTTACCATTAGTTATGCAAGCATGCAACTTAACAATTAAATGAAGTGCATTGAATATGAAAATGTGAATACAAATTCCCAAGCAGCGTAATAAAAATAGTGATGTTGATAGGAATGGCTATACAGACAGAATGCTATTATTGAAAATGGTACGCGTGTAACTTCACAATGCACCAAGCGTCAGAACATGTGTCAGTAGGAGAAGAATGCAAAGTGTGAAACTAAAACAATAACTAACTATATTATTAATTAAAAATTTATGACATCTTCTTTATAATAATTGAATTTCATCCCTGTTTCAGGATTAACCAAGTAATTAGATTAGATTGTCTCCACTTATCTCAATCTCAACTCAAACTGCCTTGACTTGATTTAAGGCAACTAGTTATTTCATCATAATGTTACAAATTACAACAGTAAACAGAATCCTAGGTACATATAAAAATTGCTTGCTTTTTGCAGTAAAACATCAAATGAGATATTTATTTTTATTAATTACTCATATAGTATATTGATGGGAATTTAAATTTATGCATTAACTTTAAGCTAATTATGAAGCAAAAATAGGTGACATAATTGTATTGACGAAGCTGAAAGTGGGAAATGAGGACAACGAGCAAAAAGAAGTCGATAAAACGAATCAAACATGAATTATGCACTAGAGATTATTTTTATGAACCAATTATTTCTGTCGATTAGTTCATGTTTTATGTTAATGTGTAAGCTTGCCCTGACGTTCTCAGTTCCATAAATCAAATCACAAACGGGCAGTCGTAATTAATCCGAGCGATAAGGTTTCTATTCAACAGCACTTTGCAGGACTTTTATTGCATAAAATGTGCAACAAATGCATCTATCAACATGAGATGTGTCACCATTATTTAACTATTATGAGTTTGCTTATTATGTCGCAAGAGTTTCTATCACTATTTTTATGATTAGAAGAGCAACAAGCCAATCTTTTAAAATTTGAAGGAAGTATGAGTTAGCGTATGATGAGTTTGATAACAACCACAATCATTTGAACACTGAGATACGGTCACGATATGAGATAGACAACACGATTACTTCATTTGGCAGTCGTCATTAGTGGTTGCAAAGATGATGATTTTAACTATACAAAAATGGCAAAAGTTTGAAGTTGAGTTGAAGGAAATGTATTTTTGTATGTCAGCGGTAATAGAAAAATGGCAGTCGTGACTCGTGACCACCCTTCAAAATGTAGTTTAAAAATACCAAAGAGAAGAGGAAGCACGCGTTCATTGTACATAATATAAAATTACAATGATTTCATTAACTTCGGTTAGTTATTAAGATTTTGCTTGCATGTATATACATAAACTACACCAAATGGTTTCCCTATTTACATGTCAGAGCCAAAGTGTAGGATTTTGGAATTCAGTTATATAAATTTAATGCACATCCTTCCACCCTCAAGTATAAAAAGTAGGCAAATATCATCCTCAAAAAAACATGTTTGATTGTTTGGGGACGGCAGTAGCAAGCCATCATTCTGCTCATGGCTTGGTTACATCTACCTTTAGCTTCCTTAATAATTGTGCGGTCGGTGGGCATTTGTTTTTATGACGTTTTATAATTTTGTATTGGCAACTTTTCTACATGAAAATAAGAGTGTATAATAATTTTACCACATGCCCTGGCATGGAATGCTGTAAGTTGTAAGTATCCATGAGTAGTCGCATTTCGTATAATTGTGCATTCGTGTGTGTCGTACAAAATATGGCTTTTCAAAAATCAAATTTCATTATTTGCTGAGATGATGTATGATATGGGGTTGCAGGTTAGATTCATGATATGGTGATATTCACCAAAAACCACAATTTTCACTCCTTCAAATTTATGGGAAGTCTCACTACTTCCTAGTATCAATATCATCGTGCATTCATTATTTATCTCTATTTGACAATAAAGTTATGTGCACGGGGACAAACGTGTAAAAAGCCATCATTTCTTGTGTCATTCATAATTATTATTATTAAGAAAAAGCTAGATTTCAATTAGTACAAAAATACAACTGTACTCACTACTATTGCAAGATTTCTTAAGTCAAATTTCAATTGAGAGACTGCAATGAAAACATTTTATGTAATCATTCAAGTCAGTCTGGCAGGATCTAGATTGGAAATCAAAAAGTGAAATGATATATGACTGACAGTACTCTGATGGCAAAACTACAACACAAAGCACCACAGCAGAATCTCAGCAGTAAACAGAAACACTGCAAAAATGATACCTTTATTTTGTGAGGACTGTCTTTGAATTTCATTTGTTAGAATAAAAACTGTAGACTGATGTCAATGCATGCAGCATAATACAAAATACTGAAACAAGGAAGCAAATGCAAAAGACAAGAAGGAAACTATTTTTGTGGATAAATTAATTTATTTTGATGAGATAAGTTGGTAATATAAGAAGTGATGATGACAAGTTTTGCTAAGATAAAATCAGGATGAACGCACTTCAAGAACTAGTGAATGTAACGCAACACGTTTTTAAAGCTCGGCATCTTTTGTTTTGATTATCACATCCTATACATGCATTGTAATTGAGGACAGGTAGATAACACTGATAGTATCACACTTAAAAGTATTTCGATATAGGCGAAGAAAACCTCTCTGTCACTTTTGCTTTTCATTAAAAACAGAAGAAATACCCAATAAAAAGGCTTATTTTGATTTTTTGTACTTGATGCACTTTAATTACACTTTGGTCAATCTATAACCTACTTAAGTAATTTAATGCTCAAGGTATTCTATAAGGGCAAAAGGCAAAATCATTGTACTATTTGTACTGTTTTGATGCAGTCATGCTTGAATTTCGCCTACGCTTGTAAGTTTTCCCATTAAATAGGTTACATATTTTGCTGCTAGAAAATAAAAATACACTGCGTTTGCTATCAGCGTAATTATCTGATTGATTGCTATTGCAAAATTTCTTCAAGTCGAATGACGAAATATGTTCCCAATTATCAAAATAATATTTTTTACAAATCTGCTAATCATGAAATGTTTTTCAAGCAATGATAGTTTCATTAGAAAATTTTTTCGTTGTTCCCGTTTGTCTGATTGTGAACCATTTCCTCCAGTTATAAGACATGCTTTTAGATACATAAATACTTTATTTCATGTCATAAAAATGTCAACGACTCACTCACACAGGCAGACAATGCAAACCTCTGCATATAAGTTCACTATGTAAGTAAGAGTATACTAAAATGACATAAATGGTTCATGTAACATGCGGTTTATTATGCAAACTTCAGGAGGTTTCAATTTTGGCAAAAATTCTTGCTTGTTATCTTCTACTTCCTTGCTGCATTGGAATTTACTCATATTCGTATTATGTTTTTCAAAATCAGGATTTGTAAAGGAATCCAGTTTCTGAAGATAATACTTCCTTTTGTGTCTGGCATGTAAAAGTAAACAAGCATTTTTATTGAAATTTTATAAGCGTCAATTCCCTGCTGTATACGACTGAGAATAATGCGAAATCAATTTAAGAATTAAACCCACTTAATTAACCATGAACTGTTTCGTTTTGCTGTTCTTTTATTAAAGAAAGAGGACATTTACCATGCACGATTCCTTAGAATACACTACACTCACCATCCTACCGCTCTTTAATTTTGATCGTCCAAAGTCCAAACAAACAGAAGAAAGTGAAAGCTTTTTTTCGCTAAAAGAAGGTGTGGAGCATGGCTGATCGATGATAGAATCTAGATGGCTATATGACGTTCACTTTACTGTTGGCCATTACTACACTTTTGCATTACATACCAATTTTCTTGTAAACTAACTTTTGATGCCGTCTCCAATCTTTCAGTATGCGTGTTCTCGTAATCAAAACTTCGTTTCATTCAATACAAAGAAAGTCGTATGTGGCATCAATTTATGTGCGTACACATGCATAATGTAGTATAACACTCACGTAAGTGTTATCTTAAAATTATCATATGCGTGTCCGGTTCTCATTCATCAGCACTTTGTCTGATTTGTTTATATAATATGGTAATGCATGGTAAACGTAACTTTATATAATATAATTTCATTACACGAATGCAAATTCGATATGATTAAAGTATGAATAATTGCATGATGCTACATTTTGTGAATTGTTGAGGATGCTTTTTACGTAGTGCTCAAGCTGCTTGTTATGAGACTGATTATTCAATATGTTTTAAAATAATAATGGAGGACATAATTTCATTGTTGTGAGCATACTTTCATAGTTCATCGGACAGACCGACACTTTGCCCCATTATTTTTTCATACTTATGCAATTATTCATAATCCTTCGAGACTTCATCATGAAAGCTTCCTAATATGCTCACACCTTTGTCATTGATTAATGCAAATAACATAAAAACATTTTATACAGCTCCACACTGATTAGCTTACATATTGAGCAAAAAATATCTACCTATGTTAGATTTTTTGAATGTCTGATTTACAAATTGTTCCTCAATCAGATGCAAAATAATAGCGGTATTAACTGTTTATGATGAATTTATTATAAACTATAAAATCGACAAACAGTTTCTATAATTTTTGCCATTTCTAGCTGGACTTTCCACAGAAATATACAACAATGTTCTGAGAGGCATACAGGCAACTACGGTTTATCCTTAATTGTGCAAACACTCAACAAGTATCTAATTTCTTGTAATGAATTTCATTGTTGTATCGAGACAATATTACATCCTATTTTAAACAAAGAGCAATTCATACAGCAAAAGTGTTGATATTTTATATGAACCGAAATCGTTAGGTTATCCTCAGCCATTTTGCTTTATAGTAAAACAAGTAAAGTTTGACCGCAGCGAAAAAGGCGTGAACGCAGAAACAAAATACAAACAAGATTACAGCACCTCGGCTCGGTCGCTTGACTCTAATTGCCACGATTGCCGCAACTGATGCACAAAGAGATTGAGATTCATAAATTCTACTCTATATAATATGATCATTCTATATCGATGAAACCATATAAAAAATGCATCTATGCATTCAAAAGTCAGACATGATTTCGCCAATATATCGATGCCCACAAGACTATTTGAAAGTTTATGTTTATTTTAACTACATAACATGGCCATTAATACAAACAGGTTCGCCGCGACACTGTTGAGATAATACAGCAAACATTTGGCAAAGCTGAGAGCACGGCGATAGGAAAGAGAACACGTTTATTCAGCGAATTTCTTTCTTGCACATTATTGCACGGCATAAGTTGTAAGTTGCAACCAAAAATGCTTGCTTGCAAAGTGAAATGGAAAATGTTACTTAATGACATTTTAAGGCATGACTTGGTGGCAACCCCCATAATGAGCCCCTGAAGATATGATTAAAACGTGGATCACGTGCGTTTGCCGTTTGCTAATCTTACTGCAAACATTTACAGTGTCATAAATTGTAGAGAAAAACAGAAAATAGCAGCAAGTAAATGTAAGGTGGCAAAAGTTCAATGAAATTTTCCTTAAGACAATATAGACACGACAGGACAGACCAGAGATACAATGAGACATTAAAGTTAAAATACAAATTTTGGAATTTCAAAAAAAAAAAAAAACTCCGTTGAGTATTTTTAAAGCGCAAATATCATGAAACATTATCTAGGTCTAAATTCTAAATCATTAATGGAGTAAACCTGCAGGCAGGCAGCACCACGGCGATCGATCACTACCAATAAAGTTATATAAAAACTCATCAACAATCAAAAAATATCGCAAGTTTTAAATATTATGGTGATGATTAAAATTACCCTTACTACACTTTACCTACATTAAAACCAGATTTTAATTTTTGATAGAATATTTAACATTCAAAAATTGTGGGAAATATATGCTATGCATGTATAATGTGATGTCCTAAGTTCGTGTCACCCTTAGATGAGACATTGCCCCGTTGGTTACAACTTGAATCATGCAGATGAAATACACACTATGATACATGCGTGACTCATCCGAAATACCCTTTTCTTGGTACTACATTAAATATAAATGAGTATCTTGCGCATGAATATCATAAATAAAAGCGAAAGCCGGATGAGGACACATAATTTGAAATGCTAATAATTTTCCTCATGACTAATTGCAGGAACTAGCATTTCAGTAGCAGAATTCCTACCATCTTCTAAATAAAATACTGAGACACATTCAACTCATAGCACATCCGGAAACGTCTTTTTTTGAGGAAATTACATACGTGCGTAAATACTCCAATTGTAGTAAACGCCAATAGAGTGTTCGAATAAATCACGGTCATTGATAATTAAAACATCAAAAACAATTTACAAGACATACAAAGTTTGTTTGCTGTAATGTGTAATATTTCCCTTATATGTATTTCGTATTCATGCTCATTTTCCAATTGAATGAGAAGTAAACAATTTTCATTTTTGTGAAAAAATGCATGAGCTGACATAACCATTATCTTTATTATGTCATTGTTGCAGTAGTGGTAAAGTTGTATGGTTAAATGATCACTGCACTGGGAAGCCCTTTAAACAACGGAATAGCACCAAATATGTCATTTCTAAGAAATTATAATTATTGTCATTTATCATTGTAAACAAGCAAGACATCTTAGAAATTATGTAGGTCTGTTGTAAAATGTAGAACAGATAGCGGGGACATTTTCTTTGCGAACCCTTCCACACAAGTAAACTTATAAATAGAAAAGGCAATAATTGATGCACAATTATCAAAATTTTATGTTAAATTGTTTAAAAAATTATCCAATCTATTATGTCGCTATTAAAAGCAGTATGTAATTTTGAGATTTTAGAACCTTTAAGATGTAACTGTTGAGTTATTTGGATTTACATAATACGAATATGTGTACTGTATTTCATGGCTTCTTCCCAGGAATTGTTAGAAGGCCATATAAAAAGGTTTGTTTTAAATGTAACTGATGGATTTTGCATAAACTCTTCATCTTTTAGCAGGCTTTGATTGCAAAATTATTGTGCATGCTATCTGCTGGAGTGAACATCCAAAATCAAACCAAGTGTCTTATGCTTGATGTTAAAATATCGTACATACGAAAATAAAACTTGTAAATGCTAACCATCTAATAGAATTGCAAACAGCATGCAAAGAAACAACAACAGATAAAATTGCATTGCTGGCTACAAGTTACAAACCCTAAAGTGCATTTTTTGTAGTGGAATCTCCATTTATGTATATTGTAAAATCATGACTTGTATCTATCTGAAAAGGCTTTTGTTGTGGGAATGATGGAGTCATAAATCTCTGCATAAAGAATTCATCACGTTGGCTAAGGCTCAATTTTTTCGTTGAATGACTTTAATTCGGCAAAGTTGTTTGTTTTGTTACTTAAGTGTGAGAGTGAATGCATAATATCTTCTTCAGAATACAGAAATATCTGTTTCTTTTACTACGAAATCAAAATTTCTTTCTCACTAAACCTAAAAACGGGGCGACAATGAATGTGTACACACGATCCCCCGCAAAAATCTAAGCTTACAGCATTGCATTGTATGTAGCAGCAATAGTTTTAGCAGTGTTTTGAGATTATCACAAGTGTATGCAAATACTTACGTTAATCTGATAGATGTCTCATATATTATGTACATTTATTTTAATATAGAAAGAATTCGTCGAATATTTAATTTATGTATGTAACCTATTTTCAAGCTATAAAAATTACAAGGACAAACCCACCACAGTAAACATTTTACACAACTGCAAACTACACTTTCTTGACCAACTCAAAAAATTTAAACATGAATAAGATTTTCTTGCATTGCATTCAAGCATCGTCTTGTCATCTAAATTATGGCATGGTGCATGGAAGAACTATCTCCTACATCAGATTGCGGAAAACCATTCATAATAGCTTGTCGAAACACAAGGGGATTATCCTGGAACCTAAACTGAACTATGTATGCATATGCATTGTATTGTATGCATTAATTGGTGAATGATTTTGGAACGGAACGGAGAAACTTGGCTATATACTTAAATGTTTGTACAAAACACGCTAAAATTGACAGTCTAACCTGAACCACAAAGTAAGTCGGTTAATGGATAGTCTTACTGCAGAAAATAACATGAACTTGAGTCTAAGAAATATAACCACTAATTGACAAATTGAATTGACAAATAAATCTAAGCATTTTGATTCCAGTTATGCAGTTGATTCCGGTCGAGTTCATGTGATTTATGTACTTACTTACAACTACAACTATTTCTGTATTTCTTTCTATTTCAACCTATATATTATGTTTTATGTTCGATAATGCTCGGAATTAACGATTTCTTAAATTAATTATTATTATTATTATTAAATATTGTTCACATCAAGCTAAGCATTCGCAAATATCAATGTCTACCATAAAGAGTATTCAGTATTCATATATTAAATCAATAAAGCCAAAATACAAAGGTACGGTGTGGGTAAAATTAGTGGAGGTACATATCAGCAATATATTTTCAGGTTAAAAAGTTGTCAAATGAATCATGCACGTTATATATACAGAAAAGAAATTACGGTAATCTACTACAAATCATTCAAATTTTGTGGTTCCACTATTTCGGAATCGATGAAATCTTTTTAAACGGATAACTGGGTGCAGATTGAATAAGCCAGGCATAGGTACCGAGTTCCAAGTTCTAGTTTCAATATCGTCATCCCTCCTCTGCAGGTGGCGGAGCATTTTCCGGTGCATTTTGTGGCTCACCAGATTTATCACATTTAGTGCAGTCCTTGTTTTCACAGGGTTGCTGGCATGGAGTGTCTGGCGATGCTCCAGCGTCTTCTTTCTTGTCCTTTCCGAAGCAACCTCCCATTTTTAAGACAATATGCGATGCGTTATGAACTCACGTCAACTTCGATAGCCAAAGAATCTCGCAGCTATAAAGCAAGCAAAATGCAGCAGTTAACTATCCCGTATTAAATAATTTCCCCACGGTAGGACTTTGCGTAATTAAGTTAATCAAGCAAACTCATCTCAGTTTCTTCTTGCTTATGATAATTTGTTCTTACTTTAATTCTCCAATACGTTAATGGATCCGTTCCGAAAAATATTTTCGTCTACTACCAGGTTTCATAGATCACTATAAATACTTGTGTGGATCCGTCATGAAGATATTTTCACTGGAAATTTGGAACAATCTTGGATGCGATATCGTTTGATAGGAACAAAGAGAAAGTGTTTCTCGCTTCGGATACTCTCCACGTCAGGCTATCGGCTAACTGATAATTTCCCATTCAATGATTTTGAATATCATAAACACATTTTTATCGGTGCATTTCATAGTAACCTATTTGACCATGACCATCAAAATGAACTATAGCAACTATAACTATTCACAGCATGCAAAGTCTTGTCGGTCCAGTCGGTCGTTTCAATTTGATTTGAATGCGAAGAAGAAAATATTGGCTCTCAGAAATGCATTGAGAACTTGAGTATTGGTATGGTGCTTTCATAGAACATTTAAAATGTAAAGTGTCAAAGTACCTATTTATTCGTTATTCGGTTCGGATAAACGTAGGTATGTTGGATGTATGTTTTACAGAACTCAACATGTGCGTGTGCAGATGCTTATTGCTAAAACAAAGAAAAAGTGCAAAATCTAAGGTTCAATACTTTAGATAGATGATCATGTCTGCCTGCACTCTGCATTTATTTTAGAATTCAAGGTATACCGTGCTCGTCAGAATGGACGAAAATGGTTAAGCTACTCTACGAGTCGCATGTTAAATGGTATTTAATTGTTCTTTCTTTCAATAAAAAGTACTGTTTATTTTTTAATGTTTCCATTTATGGGTTTGAATGATGCTACTCTAAACGCTAGTCATCCAACCGGTCAATGTAACCATCATCTTTCCATTATATTTATGTACCCGTTTTTCTCTCTATAATTTGATTGTTATGCCGAGCCGAGTGGCACAGTTCCGAAGTGAATTGTTACCACTGCTCGACATTTAGAAACGAAGCATCCTACACAGGCTTAAACAATGTAAACGCTGAGCTGAACGTGCACTGAATACTTATGTAAGTGCAAAGGTATGATGTTGTATCAATGCAATGGTGTCTAGTAATAGTGATTCTCTAAGTCATGGTATGATATGTTCTATTTCCCCTCTCCATCAAACACGCGAGATGTGATACACAAAACGTGATTATGCAATCCATTTAAACAAGCTGCAAAACTACCAGAGGTCTGCGAACACAATGTGTTTACCACCAAAGTGGTCAAACACGTGGTGTGTTTACCACAATTTGGGTGTTTT